>MDKJ01050756.1:0-17926 GCA_005239525.1 Nicotiana knightiana | reverse complement strand
CCACGGGGTTTTTCCTAGTAAGGTTTTAATGAGACACATTATCTTTTAATGAACATCCAAGGGTGGATGTTATAAATATATATTATATAATGGATGTTCATTCAGTACTCTGTTGTAAATAAGCTTCCTGAAGAAGCTTATCCATATGGAACACTGCCGTAAATATGTTTATCTATTTAGTACTCTATTGAAAATAAGCATCCTGAAGAAGCTTATCATTTTGGTACTCCGTTATGGATAAACATTACCCCCGGAAGAAGACTATCTACATCTGGTACAGTAGCAGCTTACAAGCAACTTACAAGCAGCTTACACAGCAGCTTGCAGTAGCAGCTTACAAGTACCTTACACAACAGCTTGCAGTAACAACTTACACAACAACTTCCTTTCTTCTATAAATAGAAGAGATTTCAATTCATTATGTACATAAGTTTGAAAATTGAATAAGACGTCAATATCTCTCTATCTATACTTGCCTTCAGTTTATTTCTTTATAGTCGTTATTTCATAACAGTTCGATGCTATATTAGAGTTTAGCTAACTTTTAAACTGAATTTGGTTAAGTAATTATTCTTTAATGCGGTGATAAAATTTGAACAAAAATATTTTCACCTAAAACATGAAATAACTTGAACAATCGATGCTTGAGCTCAAAGCTTTTTATAAGCAAAACTCAAGAATATTATATTGGAGTGAAAAATTCCTCTACAAAAATCCTTGTATGTTTACTGGAGTTCAAAACTCTATGTATATGAAACTGCAATATAGTGTACTAGAATTTAAGCTTTTACAAGTATAAACTCCAGTCTCCAGCATATTATGCTGAATTTTACCGTAAAAAATACTTGCAGTAATCTCACGCAGCTCAATGAAATTGGAGGCCTAAATCCAAAACTTAAGAAGGTGTAAGGAAATCGTATTAGTAATGTGATAACAGTTGGACAAATAGACATGATTAATTTAGATATCAAGAAAAAATTGTATGTTCTTAACAAATTTCTTTCAAGGTTTTAAGTTTTCTTTTTAGTGTTCCACAATATATCATTGCCTAATATTCTAAAATTTTGAGTTAAATTATTCAAATGTTCATATCTACTAATAAAATATTTGATAACTAGAACCAATATAGTGTAATGAAACAAAATGTTAATATTTTGTTAATTTAAAAAAAAATTACTAATATAAATAATTATAAAATAAAAAATATTTTGGGTGGCTAAAGCAAAAATTTTAATGGCCTTACCATAAAGCCACTCATGGTAGTAATGAATGTGAACGATGAAAACTGATTGATACCAATCATTGTACCATGTCACTCATCTCATTCCTAGGCATCAATGAATATGGACTTTACATTTTGTTGCCAATTTAACCATATCACTCATCTCATTCCTACGCACCTCAGTTGGTTCGGGTCTTATTTAGAAGCCGGAGCTAAATCCTAAAATGATACGTAAAATAACTAATTGGCACAAAGAGTATATTCTTCCTAGTACATCCAGTTTCACATTTTCAACTTATCTATCTGACATAGGCACATACCTAATTGAGAAAAGGAACAATATTTGGTCTACCCAAGTCAAGAAAATCAATTAATCAATCATAGAAAATTCTGAGTTTTTGCAGATACAACAAGTTATTCTCATGAATCAACTTGATAAGGCAATATGTATTTTCATGCTTAAAACTAAAACAACTTCAGCCAAAGGGATTAAAGATGACCACATCCCTGTGCTTCTCTTCTTCCTTTAGTTTATCCAAAATCTCTTTTTTCAGCTCTTTTCGCAAATCAGACTTCACCTCATTTTTCACTTTAGGCTCCAACTTACCGATTGCTTCTTGAACCTTAGTTTCCACATTTTCGTCGATAGCAATCATAAGTTGTTGTGTAGAATGATCTCTATAGACTTTTGATGCACTCAAAGCCGCTTAATTACAAAAAAAAAAATTATATTACATGCTCTTTAACATTGTTAAACATAGACCCAGAGAAAAAGAGCTACCATGAGAATGGAAAGCTCTAACAGAGCAATGCCACCCTCTTCACAGGCTGTGTTTTCCGCCGGCATAGCAAATGTAAAGTTGTCTACATAAAGTCGTTCAAAATTCAAAATTAAATTCGAAATTGTTCGCGTAAAATTGTGAACTTATTAACGAATACAATCATAGGTATTGATTAGTATAATGATGTGGAGAAGAAATAACGTACTATTTTAGGAAATTTTTTGTGACCTTAGTGATTAAGGATATGCTTTTCTATCTTTTTTCCATTTCTATTTTGCCATAAACCTTTGTTCCAAAATATGGCAAAAATTACTTAGCTCAAAATAACAATATAAAATAAGGAAAAACAAGCTAAAATATATAGAGAGAAACAAGAGGAGAGATTCTTATTTCTTTCATGTATTCAAATGTGTACGATATTACTTCTCATACTTTATTTATAGTATTACATAGAGGTATACAAAAGAATACCATAAACATGGCATTAAGTATTTGAGATCATGTAGGAAGATCAAGGGGGAGATTATGGAGGTATGAGAGTTACAACCATACGTATTGGAGTGGTGGGAGTTATGGAGATAATGAAGAAGAGTAGTGAGTGTTATAGGAGTTATGGACATCCACCATAATCTAATATTTCATAACACTTCCCCTTGGATGTCTATAGATAATGTGTCTCGATAAAATCTTACTAGGAAAATACTCTATGGGAAAAAATCCTAGTGAAGGGAAAATAGTACACGTATCATGTAATACGCATTATTTGCTGCCTCATTAAAAAACCTTTTCAGGAAAATCCAATGGGATAAACCTTAGCTAAAGGAAAAAGAGTGCAGCGCGTGCTATACTCCCCCTGACAAAAATATCACTTGATATCTCACAGACGATGAATTCCAATATTGTATAACAACTTCTCAATTGAATTTGAATAGAAACTCTATTTTGGGGCTCAATGTTGCTGGACTCTACTCATCTCCCCGGGTGAGGTTGGCAATGTCTTGTGAAGAAGTTTGTCACTTATCACTTGAATAAATTTGTTGAACATCGATCATGTCTGAAATAGAACTTTGGTGAAATATGCTATATTTTGTCTCCTTCAATAGTCCTTATTTTCATTAAGCTATGCATGCAATATCATTTTCAATGCATTTGGAATCTTGTTGAATATCATAATATAGTAGTGTGATGACCCAAAAGGTCATCTTATGATTTAAGACTCTATTCCGGGCTTGTTATCCTTAAAAGCCCTATTTTTATTCACCTCAATTTGCATGCACAGTTCGCGCGTGAATCCGAAAAGCCTTTATGTGAAAAATATATGAAATAATAATTTTTGAGAGTTTAAAATTAATTTTTTAGTTGACTTTGGTCAATGTTTTAAGTAAACGGGCCCGTACCCGTATTCCGACGGTTCCGGGAGGTCCGTAGAAAAATATGGGACTTGGTCGTATGCCGAAATCGTATTCCGAGGTCCCTAGCTCTATAAATGAATTTTTGATGAAAATTGTTAAACTGGAATTTAAAGGAATTAAAGAAATTGATTAAGGTTTGAACTCGTTCGTATCAGGCCCGTATTTTGGTTCCAGATCCCTGTACAATTCTATTATAAAATATATGTCATGTCTGTGAAATTTGGTGGAAATCGGAGTTTGTTTGACGTGATTCAGGCATCCGGTTAAGAAGATAGTGAATTTGAAATGTTCTTGAGGAATTCATGAGTTTTGATGCTAAATCTGTAGTTTTAGGTGTTATTTTAGCGGTTTGATTGCACGAGCAAGTCTGTAGGATGTTTTTACACTTGCGTGCATGTTTGGTTCGGAGCCCCGAGGGCTTAGGTGAGTTTCGGGTAGGCTTCGGGATATTTTGAACTTAGAGAAACCTGTTGTTTTGCTGTTGCTGGTGCGCAAGTGATTTTGTGCTTCGTGATTGCGAAGACTCTCCCGCGATCGCCAAGTGTAACCAGGCTACGGGAGAAATCCTTCTTCGCGAACGCGAAGTACTGGTCGCGAACGCGAAGCACTGGGGGTAGTACCCTTCGCAAACGCATCTAGCCTTCCGCGAACGCGATGAGTCATGGGCATGGGGGAGGGGAGTCTCGAATTTCTCTTCGCGAACGCGACCATTGGCCCATGAACATGATGGTAAGGTGGGCTAAACATCGCGAATGCGGACAGCACATCGCGAACGCGATGAAGGCCTGTCCAACGATTAAAACAGAATCTAAAAACGGGATTAGGCCATTCTTTCATTTTTTCAAAACTAAGGAGGCTTAGAGGAAATTTTCAAGAGAGAAGTTCTTCTCCCAAAGTGTTGGTAAACGATTCTATACTATTTTCTCTCAATTACCCATTGTTTTTCTCATTTTTCAATTAAAAATCTAGGGTTTTCATGGTAGATATTAGGAGTTTGATTAGAGTTAGGGAATTTTGCATAATTAGAATTTAGGCCTCATTGAGGTCGGATTTCGAAACTAACTACATATTCGGACTGGTGAACGGGTAAATGGATTTGGTCCGAACCTCGAGTTTGGACCAAACGGAGTCGGGGTCGATTTTTAACTATTTTTGGGGGAAAACTTAGGGAAACCATGATTATGGATTAAAGTTAATTCCTTTAGCAATAATTAATGATATTGAACTAATTATGATTAGATACGAGTGGGTTGGAGGTGAATTCTAAAGGAAAAGTTGTACTTGAGCAGTGCGTGGCCTGCGAAATCGAGGTAAGCGTTGTGTCTAACCTTAGCTTGAGGGAATAGGTATTGAGTGACTACTTGCTACTTGTTTTGTTGTTGAATACGATGTATAGGTGAGGTGACGAGTACCTATACTTTGTGGTCGAGTCATAACATGCGAGTGAAAGTTCATTCTTGTTATTCTCGTAGTCTTAAAGCCTATTATCCATGTTTATTGTTGCTATTAAAATGTTGGAAGAATTGTATCTGGTTCCACCGATATGGATAACATTGTGAATATTGATTTGAGGTTGAGGTATTAAATTGTGAACGTCATTACGAGGAAATGTTGATTTCTTGTGAAAATTTCTCTTTATCTATTGTTAATGATTTATGTGATTGGTGAGGAAGAGTGTAAAGCACGAAGGGTGATGCCGTGCATAATTTATTTATATTATGAGGAAGAGTGTAAAGCACGAAGGTTGATGTCGTTCCAAATCTATTTATATTGTGAGATTGAGAGTATAAGCACGACGGGTGATGTCGTGCGTTCTTATTTATAATCTGGTGAGGATGAGAGTAAAATCACGAAGGGTGATGTCGTGCATTCTACTTATTATTTGGTGAGGTTGAGAGTAAAAGCACAAAGGGTGATGCCGTGCAAATTTCCTTTCTATTTTAGTTGCTTAATTGTTTGTAGATCATTGTTTATTTCTGTCTTTTCATTTTCTCAATCCTTATGTTGAATTCCCCACTGCATGTCCCCTTCCCATTATTTGATATTTTAATTCTTCATTTGCTGTTATTTCTAATAGCATGATTATATAGGTCCAGGTTTTTATGTGGTTTCCTGTCCTAGCATTGTCACTACTTCGCCGAGGTTAGGCTCGACACTTACCAATACATGATGTCGGTTGTACTGATACTGCACTCTGCACTTCTTGTGCTTGTCCAGGTTTAGTTCCGAGCTGAGTTCGAGTTGTAGCTGACAATTCGCACAGAGACACGAGGTAGATCTGCCGACGTCCGCATGTTCCTGGAGTCTTCTCCTTATTATTCATTTGCTGTTTTATTTAGTTCAAAATAGTTATATATTTTCTTTGAGCCAAATACTTATAGTAAATTCTTAGTAGTTCATGAATTGTGACTCCAAAGCCTGGGTAGCTAGATATTAGTATTAGTTCGTAGTATCCTTTTATAATTTCATATATTATTTTGGTATTATATGTTGGATGATAGAAAAACTTCGTATAATTTTTAATTTTTTTAAATATCGAAAAACCCCAAATGTGGGCTTGCCTAGCAAGTATAACGTTAGGCGCCATCACGGTCCCGACGATGGGAATTCGGGTTGTGACAAATTGGTATCAAAGCACTAGGTTGCCTAGGTCTCGCAATTCGCGAACAAGCTTAATAGAGTCTGAGGGATCGGTGCGGAGACGTCTGTACTTATCTTTCAGAGGCTATAAAGTTAGGAACAGGTTCACTTTTGTTCAACTCTGTCGTGTGATTCTTGTTATCCCAATACTGATTAAACTCTTCTATTCTTATTCTCTCGTAGATGGCGAGAACACGACCTCTTCTTCCGCTGACCAGCAACCGGATCCTCCAGCAGCAGCAACTCCTACAAGGGGTAGAGGTCGAGGTAGGGGCAGGACTCAGCCCAGTGCTCAGGCAGCAGGTCCAGCTGCGGAGCCCCAAATAGAGCTTGATGAGGGGGCTCCATCTTAGACCGTTCCGGCGGGACCAGCTCAGTTCCCAGAGGGGTTTATTTCTACCCTGGTGCTTCAGGATGCCGTGGTCCGACTAATAGGCCTTATGGAGAGTGTAGCTCAGATAGATGCACTCCCCGGGGAAGCAGCCGTATCTCAGGCTGTAGAAGGAGTCCAGACTCCTGTTACCCACACTCCGGAGCAGATTCTCCTCATCTTCAGACCCCAGCAACCCATCCAGTTGGGGTAGTTCAGCTAGTTGCTGCAGCACCGCTTGTTGATGGGACAACTATGTCCTCAGATGCTTTGTGCAGATTGGACAGGTTTATCAAGTTTTTCCCTGTTCATTTCAGTGATGCCACTCCAGAGGACCCACATGAATACCTTGATAGTTGTCATGAGGTTCTTCAGAACATGGGTATTTTGGAGACCAATGGGGTCGACTTTGATGCTTTCCAGATGACTGGTTCTGCCAAAAAACGGTGGAGAGATATCTATTGATTAGACCAGCTGGGTCACCTACTCTTACTTGGGATCGGTTTTCACACCTCTTCTTGGAGAAGTTTCTTGATAAGTTGGTATTTTACCAACTTATTTCCTCTTAATACTTAATATTTTGTGTAATCTTGTTGAGAAACTAAGGCGTTTATTGATCTTTATTGGTATATTTCAGGTGTCAAATGATTTAGAATTGATTGTGGAAAAATAATGTGAAAACAATTCAAAAAGGAGCAAAATTGGAGAAATGAAGTCTGCCCAATTTTTACACTGTGCGATCGCGAAGCATTAAGTGCGATCGTAGAGGCATGAAGTAATACAGTGCGACCGCAGGACTCTGGATACAAACGCACAGGGAAAGGAGGCTGGTCAACCATGTGGTCAAAGACACTGTGCGAACGCACACCTTTAGGAAGTTGACTCAGTGCGATCGCGGGTGAACTTGTGCGAACGCATAGTGTATTTTCTGGGCAAGTGCTGGGCAGTTTTGTAAATTAACGTTTTATCCCCAAACCACTTTTATACTCGACCTAGTAGATATTTTCTGCATCTTTGGCATTGTAAAATATATTTTTGAGTAGAGAAGAAGAAAGAAAACATTTGTGGAAGCTAGGATTTGCACACACATTTGGGATTTGAAGATTTCAACCTTGTGGTTAAGGATTTCTTATCCATTTATGTTTGTTTCTTCATTTTCTTAATTTGTATTGAATATTTAAGTGTGTAGTATCTGTTTCCAACACTTGAATCTTGTTTATGGGAATATTCATATTTAAAGTGTGGATTAAATACCTTGTTGTGCTGATGTATTGAATGATTTTTATATATTTATGAAGTGAGTTATTGTTACTTTAATTATTCTTGTTCTTTAACGTCTCCAAAGGGATTAGCTAACCCTAGGACCCGTCCATTAGCTCCGAATTAATTTTGGAAAAGATAATTTGAGGTTGGAAAATATTAATTAACAAGAACTTGAGGCTTTAGCCCTCATTTTATATATTCTACCTAGGGATAGGATTGAACTACTTGTAGCCATATCCGAGTGTGCTTAATCTCTTAATTGGGTTAGGAATAATTCAATTGGGAATTATTATTAGTCTTTGGAAAAAGCTAATTTAGAATTATTATCCGTGGCTAATTAACATAAACTCGTTCATATTTGTAAAATCGTGAAATACATTGGATCGTTACTTGAGTGTAATTCCCGATGCATTCATACTTGTTGCCATTGATCATTTTACTTGATTTCTAGGTTAGTTTATATTTTTGCATTTAGTTATAAACATTTTCAAAACCAAAATCTATTTGTTTGGCATTGCGCGATAAGTGATAATTCTCTTACATTCCTAATCGCCTCCATATTGTTCTCTGTGGGATTCGACCCCAACCTTGTTGGATTACTATATTTGACATCGATCGCTTACACTAGTTTAAGGTGTAATTGAACGTGTCAAATTTTGGCACCGTTGCCGGGGAACAATTGGCGTAATTTAGGTTGTTTGAGAAGTAAGCATGAGTGCTTTGATTCAAACTTGTGAATATTTGTGTAATTATTTTTCTTGTTTATTTTCTTAAATTTTCAAAATAAAAATAAAAATATAGCATCATATAATGAAAATTGGTCGGATGGTAGTTGTTCATATTTTGATGACCCTTGTCCTTATTGTGGAGGACCACACTCGTGGAAAAATTATTTAAATTCTGCTGGGGATGGATTGTGCGCACAATCTCAAACCCATGAGTGGAGTATTTGTGATAGGTGTGGTTGCCAAAATGGTCATTGGTATGATTGTGTATATTTATCCGTCCCTTCCCCAAGCCCCCACTATGACGAGTCTACTTTTTGTGATGGAAATTTTAGGGGCGATGAAGTGGAGGAAATTGAGCATGGTAGGAATGGAGATTTCAAGCTCATATTGAAGTGTTTACTTGAAGAAGACACAATGAGCAAAGTGTCTTGGAGGAGCTTTTGGAGAATAGTCTCCAAAATGGCTTGACACTTGCACAAAACCAAGAAGAACTCTCAAATGCTAAAGATGAGAAGATGATGCTCATGTCGGAGGCCAATCGTGAAAGTGAGGAATCAAGATTTGAACATCTGCCAACCGACTCCATGAGTGTTAGTGATGACAAGAAAAATATGGAATTAGAGTCAACCGGGGTGATTGAAAATTTGGTTGAAATTGACTCTATTCCGTGGGAAAATGAGGATGTCAAACTCCGGAAAAATTTGCAAGTTGGAGGTTTGAAGGCACATTCCAAGCATTTTGCAACATTGGAATTGTGTGGTAAAATGGAAGTTGAACTACACAAATCAATGGAGTTTTGCGAGACGGAAAAATTCATACCATACATCTTAAAATTTGAGGAGACAAGAAAGCAAAATGACATCCCTCACATGAGAGCCAAGAAGTGCAAAATGAAGAAATCAATGCTTGGCTCGGTCATCTACTTACCACCCCCACTGCCCGTAGTCACAAGCTTGATTCCAAGCTAGGTGCCCAATTCATATCATCCAAGTGGCGAGAAAAGTGGTAAAGTGATTTACGTCGTGCCACGACGTTAAATGTGGCGCTTGGTGGGAGGCAACCCATCGTTTTCAAAATTTTTGGTCGCTTTTGAAATTTTCTGTTTTAAAATAGCTTCTTATATTTTTTTCTAACCAATCTGCCAAGTTTCAAAATTTTTGGAGTTGATTTGAGCAGGTCGGGGTGACCGGGTGGCCACAAAACAGTGCTGGTGCAAAAATTGCAGTGTAGCACACTGTTGCACTATGCGATCGTAGAAAAACAAGCGTCATCGCATAGTAGTCAACACTCCAGTACCCTATGCGACCGCATAGCTAGTTATGCTATCGCAATATTCTGTGAAATTTTAAACTGTGCGATCACAATTGTCAATGTGCGAACGCACTGCTTCTAGGTAAAGCCATCTGACATTTAACACTGCAAACGCCCATTTTCCCCATCCTTATATCCAAAAGAGATTTCCTCCCCCTTGGCCCTCAAAAATTATAAAAAGGTGTTCTCTTCAATTTCACCCAACTAAACAAGGTCAAATCCCCCAGGTATGTACTCTCAAACTCAATTCTTCCTTAATGAATTCAATTCTTGTGTGATGTTGGTATAAATATATACCCATTTCTCTTTTCTTAACCTCCACTGTTTTTAATTCATAGTGTAGAGTTTGTTGTTTTGAATTTTGTGTTGATTGTGTGCATGTTTGATGGGTGAGGATTGGTTGAGTGAAGTTGTGTGAATATTGAACAAATTTGGGAGCTAAATCTGTGCTCTAACTCTTTGAAATTAATGTGAAGATCTTATGCCTCGTTTGTGTTTGAAGAAATGCCCAAGAGAAAGAAAATAACTGGGTGAAAAATGAACTATGTGATCGCACACTGTCAAAAATAGCAAGGTGAAAATTTTCACTATGCGATCGCACAGTGCTGCCTTAGGAGCTTTTTTTTCCTGTGCGATTGCAATGGAAGAAGTGCAATCACACTGCCTTCCAGAACTAGCAGAAAAATGCAGTTGTGCAACTTTTCATGTTGTTGCTTCGCGACTCCTTTCTTTGGCATAAATACATTGTAATACAGTGTATAAAGTACCCGTTCATGCATTTAACATTTGGTCTCCATTTGTTGGTACTTTGTGCACAAAATGGCCTCGAAAAATGTTGCGAATGTGTAAGAATTTGTTCCCCCAACTATGGAAGAAGAATACTTTGATGCGAGGAGATTCAGGATAGTTGAGTGTGAAAGGAATTACGACAGGCTCATGTCAAAGAGTGCTGTCAAAGAAAGGGCCATCCCTCTAGATAAACTCGATGCTAAGATGCCGGAGTTTCTCCAGAGACTGACCGATAATAGATGGATATGCTTTGCTCCTGAACCAATCAAGGCGAACTACACAATAGTTCGTGAGTTTTATTCCAATGTCGTGAAGACTAATTTCCAGGAGGATGTACACACTTTTGTCAGGGGCAAGCGGATCTACTTTGGGCCTGAGGTAATAAATGCACACTATGGGCTTCCCAACCCAGACAATGAGATATACAGAGCTAGGGGAAGAGAGCGAGGAACAAAGTGGTTTGTGGAAAAGCTTCATGATGGGGTGAAACCGACTTGTGAAAGAATACATAAAGGGGTTGATTCTCACGAGTTCACTGTGGAAGCCAAGATTTGGCTATCCATTATTTGTGCCAGGATTTTTCCAACCAGACATGAGACTGAGGTGACACCCGAAAAGGCATTGGTGATCGCTGCTATTATGGATGGCTTACCGGTGAACGTGGGCCAGCACATCGTGAATGAGATTGAGGAAGCATGCAACGGAAGGTCTAGCAGCCTATTTTTCCCCTCATTGATCACTCAGCTCTGTTATAATGCTCAGGTGCTACCAAACCCCACTGATGTTGAGAAGGACCCTGTCGTAGCAATCGATCCATTACTTCGAAAGGGCCTGATGGCAAGAAGAAGAAGAAGAGAGGGATTAATGTGCTATTTCCTTCATTTGGGCAGTTTGATGAGTCCGCCGAGGGATCCGGTGGTGTCTCCATAGCTACAGCAGGATCACATGACCTCATGGACCCCCTTCCTTATCAAACCCCCAAACTTTGCACCCCATTATGCGCCACATTTCCCATCAGATCTATGGTGTAGATGCTCAGATTCGACAGCTTGTCGCGGCTCTTCCCTCCGATCTGGTGAGGGCACTTTGACTGGGTCTGGTAAGAAGAAGCCACCGACCTTGAATGATGTATTTCTAGAGCAAAAATCAATCAAGAGCAGATTAGAGGACATGAGCAAGCGACAAGGAAAACTTGAAAGGCGACATATTAAATTCAAGGAGCATGAAAAGAAGAAAAGCAAGTTTCTGCCAAAGATGATGCACAAGCTGAGCTCACTTTGTGGCTCACAAGATTCTGAGGATGATGATGATGAGGATTTGGAGCTTCGATTCCCACCACCTGCAGCTCTGAGTGATGCAGTTTCAGGGAGCACCTCCTTCATTTTACCTTGTTTTGATTAGATACATTGGGGACAATGCAACACTTTAGGTTGGGGGTGGCTCATAGTTTATCTATGTTGTAGAGCATCACATGGAGCATGACATACTTTTTGTGACTTATGCGGATTGATTGACATTTTTAGCTTATTAATAATATTGTGTAGGCATTTTCTTGTTGGTTTTTATTGTTTTTCCTAGTTGTTTTTATTTTGGTTTTTATTTTTCATAGTAGTATTTAGCATTTCATGTTGTTGATTTTTATTTTTCTTGTTATGATTTATGTTTATTTTTGTTTTTTCTTTGGTTTCATTGTAGTAGTATTAATGTAACTCCTTGGTTTTTCTTTCTACTTCGGTTCTTTTCCAAAGATATTAGTTTCGTTGAACCGGGTGACTTTTCCCTTTGATGGATGGCGTGGTAACTTTCTTAAGGGATTAGTCTTGTTTAGTATTTTTTTAGAAAGTAAAATTATTTTTTAGTAGATAGGTTGGTAGCTAGTTGTGAATAAATCGGTTTTTGGGGTGTAATCTTGTGCCCATAAGTCAACATGTGACTTGTTTGGTACCAATATGATTTAAACATTGGCATATGAAAATTTTGAACCTTCAAATAAAAAAAGAAGAAGATATATATGAAATAATAAGAATGCTCCTTGTTGTGATTTTTAAATTCTAATTTTGGCTCTTTGATTCACTAAATAGCTTTTTAGGCTACACGTGACTTTCTTGAGTTTCATTAGCCCCAATTGGATTTTGGATTTGTATTCCATTTGAGTTTTCATGTGCCATGTGTGGTGAGTTTAATTGTGAATTTTTTTTGCATCATTTGTGGTCTAGAACTTGCCCGGAATGTGCTTCAAGGCGAAATCTTAGATTAACTTGGTTTGAAAAGTGATATTAGGCCTTCCTTGGACCATTTTTGTGCCTAAATTTCCTACCCATGAATAGTTTCCCTAGTCAACCCTTTTGAGCTTTTTAACTTTTTCTTTGGAAACCATGTTACAAGCTTCTTAGTGATTTTCTTGTGGAACCATACCTCCCTAAGTAATTTCAAGTATGCACATAGGCTAAAAGCTTAAGTTTGGGGGTGGAGGTTCAAAAAGTTGTGATATGGAAGCTTCTCAAAAAAGAAGAAGGAGAAAAGTGTTATAAAAAAAGAAGATATATATATAAAGGAAGTATGAACAAAAGGAATACTAGATGATATAAAAAAAAGAGAAGAAAGGATGGAAAAATTATTGAAGGAAGTGGACTTTGATTTTTGAAGAAGTGTAGTGCTTAGGGATGTTGTGAGTCACTTTTACCAAATTGTGCCCTACCTTAACCAAAAGCCTAAACTACAACCCTTTAAGTCCTAATTGATTTTGAATCAAGTGTGTCTACATTAGTGGAGAAATACATGAAGGGCAAGCCTATGGTACTACTTGTGTGCATTTGAATATCTTTGTGAGAAAGAGAGTCGAGTCTTCTATTTGATATCCCTTCTATGTTTTGAATTGAAATCTATGAGTTTGAGATTCTCTCTTAAAATGTGAGGGCACATGAGACTCGAGTTGTGAAACTAATCCCATTTTCAATTGGGAGGAATGAGCGAGGGAAGACAATTGTGATGGAGAGGCAAATTGTGAATCTTTAATGTCATGACTTGGTTGTTACTTTGGTTAATGTGTTGTTTAAGTTTTTGAAAATGAAATAACAAAAATTTAGTGATTCGTATGCCTTGGATTAATTGTTGGTACCAACCAAAGTCATTAGATTGTGCTTAAATTGACCCTTGTTGACTTGAAATGATACTTGATATGCTATTGGGCTTAATTGATCTTATTCTTGTTGGATATTCTTAGTTTTTGAATTGCTTGAGGACAAGCAATAGTTTAAGTTTGCGGTTTGATAAGTTAGTATTTTACCAACTTATTTCCTCTTAATACTTAATCTTTTGTGTAATATTGTTGAGAAACTAAGGCGTTCATTGATCTTTATTGGTATATTTCAGTTGTCAAATGATTTAGAATTGATTGTGGAAAAATAATGTGAAAACAAGTCAAAAAGGAGCAAAATTGGAGAAATGAAGTCTGCCCAGTTTTTACACTGTGCGATCGCGAAGCATTAAGTGCGATCGTAGAGGTGCATGAAGTAATATTGTGCGATCGCAGGACTCTGGATGCAAACGCACAGGGAAAGGAGGCTGGTCAACCGTGTGGTCAAAGACACTGTGCGAACGCACAATATGTTATGCGATCGCATACCTTTAGGAAGTTGACTCAGTGCGATCGCAGGTGAACCTGTACGAGCGCACAGTGTATTTTCTGGGCAAGTGCTGGGCAGTTTTGTAAATTCACGTTTTATCCCCAAACCGCTTTTATACTCGACCTAGCAGATATTTTTTGCATCGTTGGCATTGTAAAATATATTTTTGAGTAGAGAAGAAGAGAGAAAATATTTGTGGAAGCTAGGGTTTTCACACACACTTGGGATTTGAAGATTTCAACCTTGTGGTTAAGGATTTCTTACCCATTTATTTTTGTTTCTTCATTTCCTTGATTTTTATTGAATATTTAAGTGTGTAGTATTTGTTTCCAACACTTGAATCTTGATTATGAGAATATTCATATTTAAAGTGTGGATTAAATACCTTGTTGTGCTTATATATTGAATGATTTTTATATATTTATGAAGTGAGTTATTGTTACTTTAATTCTCCTTGTTCTTTAATGTTTCCAAAGGGATTAGCTAACCCTAGGACTCGTCCATTAACTCCGAAATCGAGGTAAGTCTTGTGTCAACCGTTAGCTTGAGGGAATATGTATTGAGTGACTACTTGCTACTTGTTTTGTTGTTGAATACGATGTATAGTTTAGGTGGCGAATACCTATACGTTGTGGTCGAGTCATAACATGCGAGTGAAAGTTCATTCTTGTTATTCTCGTAGTCTTAAAGCCTATTATCCATGTTTATTGTTGCTATTGAAATGTTGGAAGAATTGTATCCGGTTCCACCGAGATGGATAACATTGTGAATATTGATTTTAGGTTGAGGTATTAAATTGTGAAAGTCATTATGAGGAAATGCTGATTTTTCTTGAAAATTTCTCTTTATCTATTGTTAATGATTTATGTGATTAGTGAGAAAAAGTGTAAAGCACGAAGGGTGATGCCATGCATAAGTTATTTATATTGTGAGGAAGAGTGTAAAGCACGAAGGGTGATGCCGAGCATATTTTATTTATATTGTGAGGAATAGTGTAAAGCACAAAGGGTGATGCCGTGCCAAATCTATTTATATTGTGAGATTGAGAGTAAGTGTGATGCCGTGCGTTCTTATTTATAATCTTGTGAGGATGAGAGTAAAAGCACGAAGTGTGATGCCGTGCGTTCTTATTTATAATCTTGTGAGGATGAGAGTAAAAGCACGAAGGGTGATGCCGTGCATTCTATTTATTATTGGGTGAGGTTGAGAGTAAAAGCACGAAGGGTGATGTCGTACAAATTTCCTTTCTATTTTAATTGATTAATTGTTTGTTGATCATTGTTTATTTCTGTCTTTCCATTTTCTCAATCCTTATGTTGAATTCCCCACTGCATGTCCCCTTCCCATTATTTGCTATTTTAATTCTTCATTTGCTGTTATTTCTACTAGCATGATTATATATGTCCAGGTTTTTATGTGGTGTCCTGTCCTAGCCTCGTCACTACTTCACCGAGGTTAGGCTCGACACTTACCAGTACATGGAGTCGGTTTTACTAATACTGCACTCTGCACTTCTTGTGTAGATCCATATTTAGGTCCGAGCTGAGTTCGAGTTATAGCTGACTATTCGCACGGAGACACGAGGTAGATCTGCCGACGTCCGCAGATTCCTGGAGTCTTCTCCTTATTGTTCATTTGTTGTTTTATTTAGTTCAAAATAGTTATATATTTTCTTTGAGCCAAATACTTATAGTAAATTCTTAGTAGTTCATGAATTATGACTCCAAACCCTAGGTAGCTAGATATTAGTATTAGTTCGTAATATCGTTTTATTATTTCATATATTATTTTGGTATTATATGTTGGATGATAGAAAGACTTTGTATAATTTTTTTTAAATATCGAAAACCCCCAAAATGTTGGCTTGCCTATAAGTACAACGTTAGGCGCCATCACGGTCCTGTTGGTGGGAATTCGGGTCGTGACAAGTAGCACCCTCACGTGCAAATAGATTGTTTGAATGAACTTTAAAAAAACGCTTGCATTTGCAAAACTAATAAAATCTTGACAGTATTTGTTAGAATAAACAAATCAATATCAAGGATTCCTTTTGCAATATAGGAGTAATATTATGTCTTGCAAGCATATTGTTACTCGTGGTTTTAGCAAGATATATTAGTGCACCAATTGCACTAGACACAAATAAAAATCATGTACGCCATGATTACTCTAATCCACATAAGGATTTGTTGAAGCTTTATTTAATAAATTTCTTGAGAACCTTAATATGCTTCAGAACAGTTTAAATCCTTCAATAATTTTTTTAAACGCATATCAAAATTTTCAGGTATTACCAGAGTAAAATCTAAAAGCAATTGCATCCTCCACTAGGGGTGTTCGTCGGTCGATACAGTACGTTATTTAGATATTTCGATTCGGTATTTCCGGTATTCGATTTCTTAAAATACTATACCAATACCATACTTAATTAAATTCAGTATGGTTTAATTTTTCTCCCTTCAATTTCGATTTATTTGGTTTAAATACTAACTAGTGCATAGAGTCATAGACTGTAATATTATTAATTAAAGTACTCATAAATTCAAAATTAAAAATATTCGTGGAAAAAACTTTTGTCTAAAATCAGAAAATATCAACCCAGAGCGAGAGAGAAAATATACATAAAGGAATAAATTTGATAATACTTGCTTAGAGTTAACTGATGAACTTAGAGAATAAAAGAAAGTAAAATTTTATATTTTTTTTATTTATATTATAATTAATAATATATAAATTGTGTAATATCAAATACCAAATACCAAAATATCAAATATCAAATACCAAAATTTTTGATTTCGGTACGGTAATTCGGTATTTACCAAATTATGCACAACCCTATCCACCACAAGAGAACATGTTTCCATATAATCAATACCATGACATTTACGAAAAATCTTGTGTCACCCCAGTGCTTTATACTTTTAGGTGTTAGGACTATCAGTCCAAAATTTCACGTTTTCCAAGTGAAGTCAATCTTGATTGTGTATGTTTCATTGACCAATCATTTAGCTGTCCATATTCTATGAAAGATTTGAGCTCAAGATCTTCGTTAATATTAATAAAAATTGAGTGCTACATTATATTAACATCATCGTCGATGATCATTTTGTATCCGTTCCATCGTCACTCAATAAAGACATAACTTATCGAGATCTCATTATTTTCAGGTACGTGAGCTTCTTCGATGAGGTATTATAAAGTGTTATGTCATGGTGTTCTTATAAAGCATTTGCCTCCTTATTATGACCATCTTGAACATTTTCTCATCTCCTTCTTCAATGAGCTTTATGTTGGTCCAAATCGCACACGCAAGTATATGTGGTCGTAGCAAGTAATATATGAACTAATTATCAAGTAACGAGAGTATTGTTGTGCATTCAATAGAGACAAATATTCCAGGGTTGTGATCTATTCACCACTCGTATTGCATTCTAATTAACTCTCCCTTTCATATAATTCACTCATGGTTGCTAATTAATCGATAATTGCTCTCGTATCCTTCTCCCGAAGTATTACTCGCCTATTCTCAATAGATTAACGCCTATATTCCTATGAAATTAATCTATTAGAACGCACTACGATTACGATGTTTAATTAAGCACGGTGACTAGGTATATTCCTATCCTAACCACAAACCCGCTCCCCTGAAGGGTTAAGATCGCGCTCTCTTCAATTCTTCTTTAATCTATATACGGCTTTCCCAAGCATAAAATAGATAGTATATAGAACCAAAGTGCTGGCAAAACAATTAAGCAATTAAACGCATAATTAAAGAAAAAACCA
>MDKJ01235511.1:0-58060 GCA_005239525.1 Nicotiana knightiana | reverse complement strand
AATACGGAAGAAAATTCAATAATCACGATCAACGAACAGCATAATAGAAATACGCAAAGAGAACGGAAAGGATGCAATCCAAAGGACGGGAATTACAACCCAACAAAAACACAAGCAACTCATCACTGCATCAATTTATTCACGCCAGGCCTTAGCCAATAACTCAATAACACTGATCAAACCTTCGAGTGAAAACCTTTAAATCGTGAGTTTATTTTGAAGGCTTTAAAGATATAATCATTTCAAAGTAGATAAATTTCTTCTTTGAAACATACTTTCTCTGAATGTATATTTATATATTTTTATAAAGAGAAATCTTAACAACATAGTCTCTTCAAAAATACGTGGTGTTCAAATATACTTTTCCAAATACTGATCTTTTAAATATCATCAAAATACGTGATATTCAAAAGATATTCTCCCAAGTACTGCTCTTTCAAATATCATCAAAATACGTGATGTTCAAAATATATTTTCCCAAGTACTGCTCTTTCAAATATCATCAAAATACATGATGCTCAAAATATATTTTCCCAAGTACTGCTCTTTCAAATATCATCAAAACACGTGATGTTCAAAATATATTTTCCCAAGTACTGCTCTTTCAAATATCATCAAAACACGTGATGTTTAAAATGTATTTTCCCAAAGTATTTCTCTTTCAAATATCATCATTCTGCAATACAAATACTTTTCAAATATACTTTCGAAAAGAAGTCCTTTAGACATAACTTTTCCTGGATATAATAATTTTTCAGCTATACTTTTCAATATATATATTTATATCTTTTGATTCAAATCTCCTCAATCATAAAACTATCGGAACTCAGTCCGCCACTCAGAATTTGGCATGCAATGCAGTACAGGGGGAAAGCTCTCGGATCTCTGTCTGTAGTCCCAATTTAAATATGCGATGCAGTTGTAACGACCCGATCGGTCGTTTCGAGCTCTAGCGCGTTGTTCAGCGGTTTGAAGTCATGAGCAGCTCTATTTCAGGTATTATGACTTGTAGGTGTGGTTGGAGTTGAATTTAGGAAAGTTTAGAGTTGATTTGGAAAGAAAATTCTCATTTCAGAAGCCTTAAGTTGGAAGAATCAACTAAGTTTGGAATTTTGAGTAAACGATCTCTGAATAAGGATTCGAAGGTTCCAGCAGGTTCGTATGATGATTTCGGACTTGGGCGTATGTCCGGATCAAGTTTTGGATAACCCGGGAGCGTTTCGGCATAAATTGTGGAAGTCAACATTTTTAAAGAATTTCCTAAGTTTGGCTTGAAGTGCATTTAAGTGATGTTGATGTCCGTTTGGGATTCCGAGTCTAGGAATAGCTTCGTATAGTGATTTTGGAGTTGGGAGCGCGATCGGAAGTGAATTTGGATGTCCATAGGTCATTTTGAAGTCATTTGTCTAAAGATAGAAATTTGAAGGTTTTTGAGAAATCCGACCGTAGTGAAAGTTTTGATATCGAGGTCGGAATGCGATTCCGGCAATTGGAGCAGGTCTGTAATGTCAAATATGACTTGTGTGCAAAATTGGGGTCAATCGGACGTCAAATATAAGGAAGTGCAATATTTTTTTTATTTGAGAATTTATGTCTGGAGTGCGTTCGGTTTAGTTGATTGTGGATTATGGGGTGTTTGTCCCGGTGATGATAGTTGTTCTCGTGTATTATGAGAGAAAGTAGGTTAATATGGACCCAGGTAAAAGCTATTAGCTTAGTTTGGTGCGAGCAAGGTAGACTCGATGCTTGTGGATGGATTTAAATATGATTATGGGCTTCATGTGAGGCAGATATGTTCATTTCAGTATAGCGCTCCTCAAGGAGGGGTGTTGGGATATCAGGTGTTGTTCCGTCTTCGTCAAATTCATGCGATATTGTGATTTGTGTAGCATGAGTTGTGAAACGGCTTGCTAATTTCCTATGTGTTGAGGTCCCGCGTAGTGGGGATGTTATGTGAGCAGGATAGCTCTTGAGATCCAGAGAGAGAGAGTGTGTGTGTGTGTGTGTGTGTGTGTGTGTATATATATATCGCACCTCAGTTGTGCTTGACTTTTGTAGCATGCGGCTTTATCAGTCTCCCCAGGATGGTATTATGCACTTAGCGTGCTTATGATCGATATTCAGTAATTTGTGTTAGTGAGCAAATCAGCCCTATATATATATCTTCTTATGTAAATTTTATGTGTAGATCGGGTGGCACGTCGCCACGGGCATGTTTTTGGATCGGGTTGCACGCCGCAACAGTATGATGATGAATAAGGTTCCTATATTTATTTTCTTATGTTTTACTTTCTATTTTCTAAGAAAAATTCATGTTAGTTGTGTGAGTTGAATAGTCCCTTCCTGAGTCATTTCTTATTATCATGTTCGAGTTATGGCCTATTGGCGCGATGTGGTATCATGTGAGGCTGTTGGTCATGTTTGGGGTGATTTGTTGTCTGAGCAGTTCGTACTGGGTGAGACGAGATTTTCGGATCAGGGATCAGTGTGATAAGGTTATCTGGAGTTTATATTAAAGAACAAATACCATTATTCAGGTTCATAATGAAGTGATGATTCTAGTCAAGATGAGGTATTCAAGGATTTGTTAACTCTGCAATTGGGTATGAATTTCTGCACATTTCCTCCGTTGTGGTGGTATCGTCAGCATTATAGCAGGATGTATGTATATTTGTTATGAGGTGCATCGGGAGCACCAGATTCGTGAAATTTTGGCTATTAAGGTTCAGGAAGTGTCATTGTGGTCAGATGATGAGTTATGCGGTGCATGGTACTGATTCAGCAAAGGTATGCGATCGTGTTCTGGGACATCGTGTAGTAGTTGATACGGTGTTTATATGTGGAAATAGGCCTGGCAAGGAATGTCAAGTGTTGGAACTAGGTTCTGAGCTTATTATATGGATAAAAGAAGAAATCTTCAGATTTGATCAAGCTAATGTGCTCAACTGGGTTGTGGTAGCACGGGTAGGTGCTCGGGGTGTTAAACAATGATTTTAGGTAACTCCAGAGCAGTTCTTAGCACGTTCGAGGATGAACGTCGGTTTAAGTGGGGGAGAATGTAACGACCCGACCGGTCGTTTTGAGCTCTAACGCGTCGTTCAGCGGTTTGAAGTCGTGACAGCTCCATTTCAGGTATTATGACTTGTAGGTGTGGTCGGAATTGAATTTCGGAAAGTTTGGAGTTGATTTGGAAATAAAATTCTCATTTCAGAAGCCTTAAGTTGGAAGAATCAACTAAGAATGGAATTTTGAGTAAACGACCTCCGAATCAGGTTTTGAAGGCTCCAGCAGGTTCGTATGATGATTTCAGACTTGGGCGTAGGTCCGTATCGGGTTTTGGATAACCAGGGAGCGTTTCGACGTATATTGTGGAAGTCAGCATTTGTGAAGAACTTCCTAAGTTTGGCTTGAAGCGCATTTCAGTGATGTTGATGTCCGTTTAGGATTCCGAGTCTGGGAATAGCTTTGTATGGTGATTTTGGAGTTGGGAGCGCGATCGGAAGTGAATTTGGATGTCAGTAGGTCATTGTGAAGTCATTTTGCTAAAGATAGAAATTTGAAGGTTTTTGAGAAATCCGACCGGAAGTGGAAGTTTTGATATCGTGGTCAGGATGCGATTCCGGAAGTTGGAGCAGGTCCGTAATGTCAAATATGACTTGTGTGCAAAATTTGGGGTCGATCGGATGTGATTTGATAGGTTTCGGCATCGGATGCAGAAGTTGGAAATTTTTCTTAGTTCATAAAGTTGGGATTTGGGTGCAATTCATGGTTTCGATGTTGTTTGATGTGATTTGAGGCCTCGAGAAAGTCCGCATTATGTTTTGGAATAGGTTGGTATAATTGGACGGGTCCCGGGGGCCTTGGGTGGGTTCCGGGTGGTTGAAGGATCAAGTTTGGGAGTTTGAAGAAGGCTGAGGTTGCTGTCATCTGGTGTGGCCGCACATGCGAGGATTTGGCCGCATGTGCGGCAATGGCACCGCAGGTGCGAAGGATGGATGGTCTGGTTGGGACCGCAGGTGCAATGGCACTTCCGCACCTGCGAAGACGCAGATGCGGACAGTGGGCGCAGGTGTGATTATTGGGCTGGAGTGGAGGCAGTCTCAGGTGCGGGAGATTGGTCGCACCTGCGGGAGCGCAGGTGCGGTGGTAGGACCGCAGATGCGGAATCGAGGCTGGGCAGAATGTTTTTAAACCGTGAATTGTTGGCCATTTCTTCATTTCTTCTTTGGCTTAGGCGATCTTGGAAGGCTTCAAAGAGAGGATTTCTTCATTGAACATCAAGGTAAGTAACTCCTTCATGCTTCTAAGTTAAATACAAGATTATATGCATGGATTAGGCATGGAAATTGATTGGAAATTTGGAGAATCTTAAAGAAACCTAGAAAATGGAAATTGGACTTTTAGCCACAAATTGAGCATAAATATTAGAGTAAATTGTATATTTGAGTTAGTAAGGCTATGGGTAGAATATATCTTCGAGAAATTTCGGATTACGGACACGTGAGCCCAGGGCATTTTGGTCATTTCATTAAGCGGGGTTGGGAAATTATATAATTTGGAGTTGTTGCAAATATTAGAGTATATTTTCATTAGGTTGTCGTTGTTTGGATAGTTTCGGGGCGTTGTGCGTCCGTTTGGAGTCATCGGAAGGGCTTGGAGGCCGGTTATGGAATTTCGGAGCGAGGTAAGTCTCCTTTCTAACTTTGTGAGGGTGAATTGTCCCCTTAGGTGAATTAATTAAGTATATGCTATTATCTTCGGGGGATACGTACGCACGAGGTGACGG
Source organism: Nicotiana knightiana (assembly GCA_005239525.1). Lineage (NCBI taxonomy): Eukaryota > Viridiplantae > Streptophyta > Magnoliopsida > Solanales > Solanaceae > Nicotiana > Nicotiana knightiana. The sequence continues at coordinate 53,274 of MDKJ01235511.1, read as the reverse complement.
GAGTCCGTGCGTAGCTACTATTATACCTTGTCCGGGTAGTCTAGGACCCACTAGCATGCCTTACGTGTTGTACTTGTAACCCTGCCTGTAATACTGAACGGCTAATATAATCGGAATCGTAATTGAATATCTAAAGAAGACTAGAGTCCATTTTCCTAATCATCTAAAAAGAGAATTGATTCCTCTATGGATAATTGTGTACATGGTAGGGTTGTATTATGGAATATCATTAAACTTGGGAAATAAATTTCAAAACAAAGATTTAAAAGTTATATTACATGTTCCTTTAAGAAGAATTTTACCACTTTCCTGAGAAAAACTGCTTCTTGATAAAAATACGAATTTATTATGTGGATATGTGTACATATGAGCACCTGAGCCGCAAGTATGATTCGCGATCAGGCTAGCCTTATTATTTGTATGTATAACCGCGTCGCATGATCGATTCGCGAGCTGGGCAGATAGATGCATCTATGGTTCGAGCCGTTCGACCCTCGGCAGTGCACAATTTATTATTGTTGGTCCGCGCTGTTCGACCCTCGGCATTGCTTGCGCATGATATTTACTGCGTAGTTGCTATGATTTTTGCCTGATTACTAGCCTGAAATATTAAGTTGTCAATTGAAATGACAGAGATTTAAAGTTATTAAAAATATTTTTGGAAGAAGTTGCTCCTTCCCGTCGATTTATTGTTATTTGATTAAATCACCCATGTTGATTAATTGTAATTAATATGACGAAGATATAAAGTGTTAAACGTGAACGGAGTTGATAATATTATCCCTGTTTTTAATAAATTGCCTATGATAATCATGATTAGTGTCACACTTAAATATTCTAAATTGACCTTTTGCAAGTGTCTAATTTGACCGCTCGTCACTACCTCTCTAAGGTTAGGCGGGCGACTTACTGAGTACACGTTGTTTTTATACTCATGCTACACTTGTTGTGCATTTTTATTGCACAGGTACTTTCATAGCAATGTGGAGGATTCTGAGACTTAGGCGAGTTGCATCATCCGGAGGCGATCCGCAGCTGGCAGAGCCTCCCTCGTTCTGCATTTGTTTTCATTTTAAATTTCCTAGTCCAATTTGTATTTCGGACAGGCTTAGTGATGATTGTATAAATTCTTAGAAATAGCTCATGTACTTGTGACACCGGGTTCTGGAATATGTTGGATATATTTGCTAAAGTGTAGTATTCAAACCATTTCTTTACTTAACAGATTTTATTTGGTTAATATGTGGTAAAGTGAAAGGAAATGTTTTATTTTTCATAAATGTTAAAACCGAAAATTTATTTCAATTAATTAATGATTGGCTTGCCTGACAATGATGTCCGGTGCCATCACGACCTTAGGGATTTTGGGTCATGACAGAAGTACAGGGGGAAATCTCCTGGATCTCTATCCGTAGTCCCAATTTAAATATGTGATGCAGTACATGGGGAAAGCTCCCGGATTTCTGTCTGTAGTCCCAATTTAAATATGTGATGTAGTACAGGGGGAAAGCTCCTGGATTTCTGTTCATAGTCCCAATTTAAATATGCAATGCAGCCACTGAGAAAAACAACCAGAATGCGACAGAACCAATATATATTGCCACAACCGGCGCGAAAGCAAACAAGGCCGAATACAAGGTGCGATGAGTAAATCAATACAAAGACTTAAATCACAAAAGTGGTAAAAAACTCGCTCATAAGAAGTACCCACTAAGAGGAATGCCAAGCACAAACAGAGAACAGCATAACGAGGGGAAGACAAGAAAAATATAGCAACGATTACATTCAAGTTCGCAACCAAGAAACCAAATCATCCCGGCAAGGGAATCAGTTATAACCAATCTCACTTAGACAATTAGCTTCACCGAATAAACTCAGTGTGAACAATGCTCAGTAAATAGGCAGCATGTGAAGGAACATAGCATAACGGTAGGAAATACAAAGTCTTCATCTAAGTCAATTAAGATCATATAAGAAACAAGGAATGCTAGGCAAGTACTTCTAACTTGAACAGGAGGAGATGAGACTAGGAATCAAGAATTCAGATATAACAAGTTCAACTCATTTACGGGGAACATAAGGACCCAAAAAAATCCCTAAGGTCAATCTATTTGCAAATAAGTTCGAGTACACACTTGTCACCTCGCGTACACGGACTACAATCAACATAGAAGACTCAATACTAAGGGGTAGTTCCCCCACACAAAGTTAGGCAAGATACTTACCTCAAAGACGACAACCGGGTACTCAAAAATAGACTTCTCGGGCGGGAAGGCCTCCGGACGGCTCAAAATCAACTAAAATACCTTCAAAATACATATAAAACGTATAAGGAACGATTCCGAATAATAAAGTTTCAATCTTTACAAATTTATAAAAATCGACCCAAAAGTCGACCCCCGAGCCCGCACCTCGGAACCCGACAAATTTACAAATTGTGATTACCCATTCCGATACGAGTTCACCCATACTAAATTTATCCAATTCCGATAACATTTGGTCATTCAAATCATGAAATTTCATTTTTGAAGTTTTCTTTCAAAACCCACAATCCCCTCAACAAAAAATACAAATTAAATGATAAAAAAAAACAAGAACTAATTCATGAAATATATTTAATTCTAGTGGAATAACACTTACCATTCGATTTGTGTGAAAATCCCTCAAGGAATTGCCTAAAACTGAGCTCTAGAAGTCAAAATATGTTTAAAATGGTGAAACCCCCGATTTTTGGAATATAATCTTCCTGCCCAGTTATTTGTTCACTGCGATCGCGGTCACAGAGATGCAATCGCATAGGAGAAAAATTCCTACTGCCCAAAAGGTTATATGAGATCGCGGAGCTAAGTATGCGATCGCCTATAAGGGAAAGAGCCACTGCCAAGGATTTGCACAGTGCGTTCGCGAGGACCACTGTGCGATCGCAAAGTAGGAATTTTCTGTTGCCAAACGATGCACTATGCGATCGCGTATCATGAAATGCAATCGCATTGAAGTAAATATTGGTCTGGTCCATTTTACACTATGTGATCGCGGATGTGTCTATGCGATCGCATAGAAGAGAACACCAGATAGCAAAAAACTCATTTTACACCAGATTTTTCCTAAGTTTTGCACTCCAACACCTACCCGAAACTCACCCGAGCCCTCGGGGCTCAAAGCCAAATACACACACAACCTCATAAACATCCTACGGACTTATTCAAATAATTAAACCACCCAAATAACATCATAAACGTCGAATCAAACCTCAAAATCTATAGAAATTCTCAAAAACGTCATAAACTTAAAATTTGGCATTTAAGGTCTGAATCACGTCAAATTAAGACCATTTCTAACCAAATATCACAGATAACACATATAAATCATATCGAACATGTACCGGGCTTCGGAATCATAATACGGGCCCGATATCACAGGTTTCACCTCAAATTTCATTTTCAAAAACCTTTATATTTTTCAGAAAACAACTTTCTTTAAAAATTCATTTCTCGGACTTGGGACCTCGGAATTCGATTCCGGGCATACGCCCAAGTCCCATATTTTCCTACGGACCCTCCGGGGCCGTCAAATAACGGATCCGGGTCCGTTTACCAAAAACATCGACTGAAGTCAACTTTATTCAAATTTCTAATACAAAATTATCATTTTTATCAGTTTTTATCACATAAAGGTTTCCCGGCTACACGCCCCGGTTGCGCATGCAAATCGAGGTGATATAGAAGGAGGTTTTCACGACCTCGAAACACAGAATTTGATAGAATATATAGGAAGACCCTTTTGGGTCATCACAATCTCTCCCTCTTAAACAAATGTTCGTCCTCGAACGTGCTAAGACTCACTTTGAACTCATCCAATCACTGATTGCGCATTTCCAACACACCCCCGCGAGTGATCCCACGTCACCCCAACCTACATAAGCCTGATGACACCATCACAACTGCCATATAGCCTTCTCATCATCATCGATAAGCCTCATACCTCAATTCCTCTCTTTCTACTCATTTCCAAAAGGCCCGATTCTAAATCCATGCCCGGCATTAGCCTCAACCAGCTGCATCAACTCAGGTCTACGCCCATAAGGCACGGCCACAAAACATAGCACATCATACATAGGCTCAATAGCACTTTTGATCATCATAACTTCCCGAAATCAACTCAACATTGGCAATTAGTCCCACATATGGAAGAACTCTCGGTTTCCAAATCCCATAATACCGATAATGATGCAATAAACACGAAGACCTCATCAGTAGACACCCGAATCACCGAGTCACAGCTAACACCACCGGGTACACATCCCGCAAACTGAACTAAAGAAGCACATAACGAAATGGCTGAGTAGGAAAGATAGAAGCATATATATAGGTACTATCAAACAAGCCCATAGGCATAACTCTCTATTGATACTGACTTACCAAAAGTAATATAACAAGAGAGAAGCAAAGCATATGAACAAATCACAAGGATGCCATCCTGATAAAAATTGCACCCCGGTACTCAGCCCGGTCCAAACATGTCAAATCACAAAAAATCATGAGGGTTTCACCCTCAACTCTACGACATATATCGAATATATATCATACCAATAGAGATCTCCCGCTAATTCATCTCGGCTAAGAAAATCATAGCGCTCACTTATTTACATCGCAATGGAGTATCAAATCACATCTCGAAAACAAAATACTCAGGAGAATCACATAAAGCTTACCACGAAAGGACGACACGGACTCACTTCTAGTTTCACCACTAGCAAGGATGAATAAAACAATGATAGACACGGCTACTACTCATAGTATTTCTTAACAGGAGCAAGCACAAAAATAGAGTGCAATACATGAAACTCACTCATAAATGAGACAACAAATAATGGGAACTCGTCCTGACCAACAGGACTATAGTGAAATACAATGGTACCCCCACTTTAGCACATCAAGGCATACCTGGGTGATGATCTCTGACACGACAGCTTCTAGCCAACTATATGAAACACATCAACATGTCGGGCCTCCCCCTCTTAGGCGCCTTCTATCCACTTGAACACCCTGCTATAACTCTCCCACCTGAATCCTGGAACAATCTCTCACCCTATGGCTAACATCTCCACACTGAAAACAATCTCTCTGCCGACGTGGCTGTGGAAGACATACGATACGGATCCTCTAAGACCCATGACTATCTGAAACGCTCACATGCGAAGCTGGTAATGCAACTGAACTGGTTGACCCAAGATTCTCTACCATGCCTGAGTCCCTCAATGAATCTACGGACTCGCCTCCTAACTGAAGAAACCAAGTGAGGTGTATATCTGGACAACTCAATGAATCTGATGGCGTACTCCAATGGTGACATAGCGCCCTGACGTAACTGCTCAAACTCCATGCGCTTTACATCCCGGCAGAACTAAGGTGCAACCTCCCTCAAAACATCTCCGAAAACTGAATCTATACTAGTAAAGCTAACTCGGCCAGGCTACCCCAAATCATATGCTGCCACGACTGATCAATCCACTACTCTGGATCTGAGACGTGACAAAAGTAATCCCGCTCATCTCCACAATACCCGAAGTTCGAAGAATATGGTAACACTCCTCCAGAAAACCCTGGGCATTACCCGCCGCCAATCCACTGAAAGATAGAAGGGTGGTACTTCCAGTACCTCTAAATCCCAAGGTGCTCTACCTCCGATGTTGTTGTCCTAACCACGGGCTGAACTGAAACCACATGTCGTGCTTCCATGACAACTGGAACTTGACCAATATGATCTCGCTGCTCTGGAGTGTAGACGGTGGGAGTCTGAACTCCTCCCCTGATCTGTGAAGCAACTGGTGACCTAGAATCAACCCTTCCTAAGCCGATGTACCAATTGTACTCAAAACTACGCTTCGGTCTTCTGAAGTTTGCGGTAGCAATAGGCACCCCCAGTACCTGTCCCCTAACTAGGACTACTGGCGACTCCTCAACAGCTACTATGGTAGGCATCTTTACTGCGGCACGTGCTCCTCTTTGACCTCTACCTCTAACCCTTGCGACATTTTCTTCGTGGTAACATCATCTGGAACCGCCGCTCGTGTCCTCACCATCGGTGAGAGAATGGAACGATAATTTCAAACTTCAAGATCAATGAACTGGCACGATAGGAATGAAGGAAGTGAAATTGTCCTGATAGTTCTGTAGCCTCTCAAAGATAAGTACAGACGTCTCCGTACCGATCCGCAAGACTCTACCAAACCCGCTTATGACTCGTAGCACCTATGAACCTAGAGCTCTGATACCAACTTGTCACGGCCTAAATTTTCCTCCGTTGGGTATCGTGATGGCACCTAGTCTTAGGGACTAGGTAAGCCTAACATTTACACTGAACAACAACAATAATAATGGAATTTTAAAATTTTCGAAATAGAATTCTTGACAGAGTTTACAATTTCCCAAAACCCGCTAAATATAAGTCATAAGCTCAACGAAATCTTTCTATCAAATCTAAGTACAATTGTCTAGGAATAAGTAAGTACAGTTGAATAGAAATAAAACAGGAAGGTGACTCCGAAGCCTGTGAATGCAGCAGTAGGTTACTTGAGTCTCCTCAGCAACGATGTGCGCAGCTACCAACAACAATAACCTGAAGCTGCACACAAAAATATGTAGAAGTGTAGTATGATCACACCACAGCGGTGCCCAATAAGTATCAAGACTAATCTCGGTAAAGTAGTATCGAGGACTGGTCAAGACACCACCGGTCTAATAAGTAAAAAGGCATAGATGTATAAATGACCGAACCAAAATATCTGTCTAAAGATTTCTCAATGAAATTAACGATACGATCGAATAATACGGAAGAAAATTCAATAATCACGATCAACGAACAGCATAATAGAAATACGCAAAGAGAATGGAAAGGATGCAATCCAAAGGGCGAAAATTAAAACCCAACAAAAACACAAGCAACTCAGCACTGCATCAATTTATTCACGTCAGGCATTAGCCAATAACTCAATAACATTGATCAAACCATCGAGTGAAAACCTTTAAATCGTGAGTTTATTTTGAAGGCTTTAAAGATATAATCATTTCGAAGTAGATAAATTTCTTCTTTGAAACATACTTTCTCTGAATGTATATTTATATATTTTTATAAAGAGAAATCTTAACAACATAGTCTCTTCAAAAATACGTGGTGTTCAAATATACTTTCCCAAATACTGCTCTTTTAAATATCATAAAAATACGTGATGTTCAAAAGATATTCTCCCAAGTACTTCTCTTTCAAATATCATCAAAATACGTGATGTTCAAAATATATTTTCCCAAGTACTGCTCTTTCAAATATCATCATTCTGCAAGACAAATACTTTTCTAATATACTTTCGAAAAGAAGTCCTTTAGACATAACTTTTCCTGGAGATAATTGCTTTTCAGCTATACTTTTCAATATATATATTTATATCTTTCGATTCAAATCTCCTCAATCATAAAACTACCGGAACTCAGTCCGCCACTCAGACTTATTCATGCAATGCAGTACAGGGGGAAAGCTCCTGGATCTCTGTCCGTAGTCCCAATTTAAATATGCGATGCGGTACAGGGGAAAGCTCTCGGATCTTTGTCCGTAGTCCCAATTTTAAATATGTGATGCAATACAGGGGAAAAGCTCTCGAATCTCTGTCAATAGTCCCAATTTAAATATGCAATGCAGCCACTGAGAAAAACAAACCAGAATGGGACTGAACCAATATATATTGCCACAACCGGCACGAAAGCAAACAAGGCCGAATACAAGGTGCAATGAGCAAATCAATAAAAAGACTTAAACCACAAAAATAGTAACAACTCGCTCATAAGAAGTACCCACTGAGAGTAATGCCAAGCACAAAGAGAGAACAGCATAACGAGGGGAAGACAAGAAAAATGTAGCAACGATTCTATACATTCAAGTTTGCAACCAAGAAACCAAAGCATCCCCGCAAGGGAATCAGCTATAACCAATCTCACTTAGACAATTAGCTTCACCGAATAAACTCAGTGTGAACAATGCTCAGTAAATAGGCAGCATGTGAAGGAAGACATAGCATAACGGTAGGAAATACAAAGTCTTCATCTAAGTCAATTAAGATCATATAAGAAACAAGGAATGCTAGGCAAGTACTTCTAACTTGAACAGGAGGAGATGAGACTAGGAATCAAGAATTCAGATATAACAAGTTCAACTCATTTACGGTGAACATAACAACCCAAAAAATCCCTAAGGTCAATCTATTTGCAAATAAGTTCGAGTACACACTCGTCACCTCGCGTACATGGACTACAATCAACATAGAAGACTCAATACTAAGGGGTAGTTCCCCCACACAAAGTTAGGCAAGATACTTACCTCAAAGACGACAACCGGGTACTCAAAAATAGACTTCTCGGGCGGGAAGGCCTCCGGACGGCTAAAAATCAACTAAAATAACTTCAAAATACATATAAAACGTATAAGGAACGATTTTGAATAATAAAGTTTCAATCTTTGCAAATTTATAAAAATCGACCCAAAAGTCGACCCCCGGGCCCGCAACTTGGAACCTGGAAAATTTATAAATTCTGATACCCATTCCGATACGAGTCCACCCATACTAAATTTATCCAATTCCGATAACATTTGGTCATTCAAATCATGAAATTTCATTTTTGAAGTTTCCTTTCAAAACCCACAATCCCCTCAACCCAAAACACAAATTAAATGATAAAAAAAACAAGAACTAATTCATGAAATATATTTAATTCTAGTGGAAGAACACTTACCCATTCGATTTGTGTGAAAATCCCTCAAGGAATCGCCCAAAATCGAGCTTTAGAAGTCAAAATATGTTTAAAATGGTGAAACCCCCAATTTTTGGAATATAATCTGCCTACCCAATTATTTATGCACTGCGATCGCGGACACAGAGATGCGATCGCATAGGAGAAAAATTACTACTGGCCAAAAGGTGCTATGCGATAGCGGAGCTAAGTATGCGATCGCATATAAGGGAAAGAGCCACTGCCAAGGATTTGCACAGTGCGTTCGCGAGGACCATTGTGCGATCATGAAGTAGGAATTTTCTGTTGCCAAACGATGCACTATGTGATCGCGTATCCTGAAATGCGATCGCATTGAAGGAAAAATTGGGCTGGTCCATTTTACACTATGCGATCGCAGATGTGTCTATTTGATCGCATAGAAGAGAACACCATATAGTAGAAAACTCATTTTACACCAGATTTTTCCTAAATTTTGCACTCCGACACCTACCCGAAACTCACCCGAGCCCTCGGGGCTCAAAGCCAAATACACACACAACCTCATAAACATCCTACGGACTTATTCAAGTAATTAAACCACCCAAATAACATCATAAACATCGAATAAAACCTCAAAATCTATAGAAATTCTCAAAAACTTCATAAACTTCAAATTTTGCATTTAAGGTCCGAATCACGTCAAATTAAGTCCGTTTCTTTCCTATTTTGACAGATAACACATATAAATCATATCGAACCTGTACCGAACTTCGGAATCATAATACGGGCCCGATATCACACGTTTCACATCAAATTTCATTTTCAAAAACCTTTATATTTTTCAAAAAATAATTTTCTTTAAAAATTCATTTCTCGGACTTGGGACCTCGGAATTCAATTCCGGACATACGTCCAAGTCCCATATTTTCCTACGGACCCTCCGGGACCATCAAATCACGGGTCCAGGTCCGGGTCCGTTTACCAAAAACGTCGACTGAAGTCAAGTTTATTCAAATTTCTAATACAAAATTATTATTTTTATCAGTTTTTCTCCATAAAGGCTTCCGGGCTACACGCTCGGGTTGCGCACGCAAATCGAGGTGAGATAGAAGGAGGCTTTTACGACCTCGGAACATAGAATTTGATAGAATATACGGGATGACCCTTTTGGGTCATCACACCTCATCTAGTATAATAAATAAAAGCATAAGGACAGTCATCTTAAATATTGAACTATATTTACCGCAATATGTTTTCTTGCACGAACAACTGTATGTTGCAGTTTTCAAGAGAGATATCAAGATCGACAATAAGAGTTTTGGTTAAGGCAGAGCAACCAACGGATAAGGAGGAAACATACACCAAAAAATATTTTTCACAAAGAAGTGTCTGTTAAGATATCATCACATTAAATACTTTGAAACTATAATATATAATTATCTATCTAACATTACAAAATTGATCATTTTGAGTAAGTTTGATGATGTTCTTTTATTTTAATTTCATGTATTATGCTAATGAAATAATATTTTTCAGCATTTAGATGATTGTTGTATTATTATACATAAAATTTCTTTCATTAATTAATTTTTATTGTTCCTTCATATAAATAAATATTTAAATTATCACGTGTCATTATTAACGTGCAACGCACGTTCATTGATACTAGTAAATAAAAAAGATATACATGAAAATATGTACGTCTTGTTCATGTACATACTGGTTATGTTATGGCGACATTCAGAGTATGCAACAAGTTCCAATTGTTACTACAAGGTACAATTGTGACTGCGATTTTATATTTCAACCAACCACTTGAAGACTACAAGTGCTAGGAGTCGCAACAAATTGGAAGGATTAGGTCTTCAAATTTCACATTACTAATCGACTATTTTTCTGCAATTTTCTTAAAAATGCTCCCTCTATGTGAAAGTAATTAAAGGAACTATTTGTAGTCATCCTAATTAGTTCGTTATCTAACAATAATGTGCCATTTTATTTTATTTTTTCAGAAATTTTTATCTGCCAAATAATTTGGGGAAGCTCCCACTAAATTTTTGGGAAAACCACCAATATTCCACATGCTCACATGTAGGAATTTCAAACTCCTAGAGATTTTTCAGGTTTTTGTTAGTACTATATCCAAAATTAATTTCGTATTAAAAATAATTAAAATTTGAAGAGTGTTGAAATGATAGCGAAATATTAATTACTAGTCTAAAAAGTGATTATTTGTACAATCTTTTTCCCAATTTAACTCGTCTCACACAACTTCGAATCTTAGCGGCAAAGCTACAACTGCCCTGTTGAATGGACAAAAAGGAAAAAGAGGGGGGATTAGATATAGCTTGATTTAAATGTACTAATTTTAGCAATAGTTTTAAAAGTAGTCAAAATATAGCTATTTTTTTATGTGAAAACAAAATTTGAATTAAAATCCAAAAAGAACTTAGTATAATATGCTGGAGTTCGAAATTTTTTACAAATGAGATTCATAATAAGTTGGAAATGATAATGCTATTTTGACGACAAAAAGTCACCATCAATTAAACTGTAATTTGAATAATGGGCCGACAGATTACATGGAATTGGCTACAGGCCCGTAGTTGTATTGGTTAGCTGTAGTGGGCCGGTTGATATCTGCCATGACAATAAAAACTTCTGGCTTTCGATTAATTTCAACAACATTATTATATCTACCAAATAAAGTAATTTTGATATTTTGTAGGGGAAAAAAAGGCGCCTCGTTGGTTTTTCTTGTATCACATAGTACTACTTTCAGTGAATAATGCAACATTGCATTCTGACAAAACATTAAAATCCAACAATTCGCCGAAAAAAAATCATTCCCTACATAAAGTGCCAAACATTTAATTCTAACACACACAAATAAATTGAAAAAAGAGATGAGGCAGTCAAACTTCATCTTGATTGTACCTTTCTTGAATTAAATAATGGTTATGATTGCCGTTCTATTATTTTTCAAATTATTTGTCTCGCATTTTAATGTCTTCTCAATGAATAAGAAAAAAACATAATATATACTCATCTTATTTGGTTATACATTAAATGCAACATTTCCAGGTTAAGATATGATGTCTCTCCTAAAAATGTTTGTCTCTGAAAAGAAAAATGCCTATTTATATTTTGAGAAAATACTTTTTTATTCATTAAGAGGAGTCTAGTCTTCTTTGGTATATATGACAATGATATATTTCCATACTTATTCTGGAAAAGTGTTTTACTTTAAAGACCTATTTCTTAAGTCAATTTTGCATTTGATTAAATATAGATAGTGGAATATATAATCAAAGGGGGTGGTATTTGTGCTATTATAGGCCAAAAGATAAAGCTGGGTGGTCGGCCGAAACTAATTTTATTTGTTAGTCCAAATATATATAAATTTGTGTATATTAAAATTCGTAATTAAATCGAGCTCAACAAAAATTTATTTGCTTTCAAAGGATATAAGAGAGCAGAGAGCATGTGATTCTTTGAAGTAGATATAGGTCCTATAGTTCGTCGGCAGGGAAGAAATACAACGATAATTGATTTAAATTATATATGAAGTAGAGATATTTTTACGATATTAATGTAGTTTAACATAATGTTGCAAGTCCTTTAACTTCTTTTTTAAGTTGTCAACTTATACTTACCATAACGATTGCTTAATTGTTCTTTAAACATTCTGATATAATGAAAAGGATTTACATTGACGGTTCTAGACTAATTTGAGATCTTTATACAAATAATCGATTGTATATATTATATTATTTTTAATTGGTGTACACAGATTATATATAATTACAAACATATTATATAGAGGTTTACATATATTATACATTCTCTATCTTTTTTTAGTTTTGGCGGTTGGTATGGATTAGCCAGTTTGCGAACTGGTAATTGAATAATGACCAGGATTTGTAAAGACTTTGAAAAATAGTCACTATTTTAAGCGGAGATAAAATTTTGACAAAAATACTCTAGTTGAAATATGAAAACTTCCAGCAAAATATGCTCTCTTACATATAAACTTCCAACATATTATGTTGGAACTCCAACTCATTATGAGATTCCAACACATTATCCTTGAATCTCATATTTGAAAAAATTGAAATTTCAGCATATCATGCTGGAATTTTTTTCCAAATTTTCAAGAGTGTTTTTGTTCAAATTTTATTTTTGCATGAAAGTGTGACTAAATTTCGATTATTTATAAAATCAGGACTAATTTTCAATTAGCAATAGTAAAGAAGGTTATTTCTAATATTTCCCTATTTTGGAAAACTTACACAAATGTCCCAAATAAGTCTCAACTTCCAATCTCTAACCATTAGTCATAGACTTACCAAAACTAGCCAAGCACATATAAAAATTAAAAAACCAAATAAATAAGGTTTTTTCTCTCAAAAAATCACATGCAAAAATCACCTTCCATATTTTTAAGCGTGATTAGCAACATTAGATGCAAGACAAAAAGAAAATTTCATGAGGTAGCAAATAAGGTGATGAAATACAAAAAAAAATACAATATTCCAAAAATCTAATAAAAAAAGGAACTTTTTCAATGGGTATAGTTGAAATTCATTGAAAACATATAGATAAGTCAATATACATAATATGAGGAAGATTGGAGGTGATTTGGACTGATTTTATATCAAAATTCATAATTAAATCGAGTTCAAAAAATTATTCTGCGACACATGTATCACGCATGTATCTCACACACAGGTATACATGGATATACATGTGATACGTAATTGATATAAATATGATACGTATATGATACATAAATGATACATAGCGTGATACGCATATTATTTTTTTCATGTTTAGTTTTTACTTCGAATTTTCAATTCAAACCACCTCAAAACTTCACCAAATCATCCCAAAACTGAGATTCAAGCTCCTTAAGATGTACCCAATCTATATTCTAGAACACCCACTCAAAAGAAAAGAAAAAATTGACATTTCTTTGGTTACAAATAGCTAATTGTCTAATATTAGCAATATTTAGCTAATATTAGTAATATTTTATGAATTGACTAATTTTTATAATGATCTACTTATAAATGCACATAGCCGGTAGTTTCCCTATTTTTTCCCCCTTAAATTATCTCAAGTTTTTGCCTGCGTATCTTCTGAACCCAATCAAGTTCTTGTCCATTAGTCCAATGGGGCCAACAACAGTCCAGACTTGCTATCATTATGCATAGTACAAGTTTACAACTATTTCATAGTTGCATCTCAATTTGGAGTACGATTGTTTAATTAAGATGCACTTGACAACTATGTATGATGGAAAAACAGTGTAAACATTTAATTTGGAGTAATAAAAAAGCAGTACATTGCTACTATAAATAATGTGTGACCCATGTATTCATTAATTCACTCAGAATTAAGGTGATGTTGTCGGGTTAGATTAGAGGAATACACTTGTTCCTTATGGTTTCCAAATAAATTTCAAAAAGTCATAACATTTCTCCAAGCTCACTCATTAAATTAGCATGTTCTGAGTCTACTCTTTTTCCATCTATTCTAGGCTCACATATTCAGTCCAAGTGCAGAGGCGGACCTATTATAACCTTGAGGGCAGGGTATAGAAAAAATCGATAAAAAAAAATTCGATTGTGGTTTGTTTGATTTAGTTTGATATTGGAAAAAAAAAATTCAATCATAATTGGTTTGGTTTGATTTTAACTAAAAAAAGTCAAATCGAAACTAAACTAACCCGATAGTATATTTATTTAATATATATATTGTAATGTAATTTATAATTTTTTCTTAGACTTTTTCGCAATTTTATCTTTTAATGTATTATTTCAAGTTTGGACTTAACATTCTTGAATGGCAAATAAATTTCAAGTTGTAGTAATTCAAACAAAGTTCAAATCAATACTAACGCTAACAAAAGAAATTCAATTCAACACTAGAAGTGACGATAGTGTTGGATATCTATATTTTAGTTTTACATTGGTCTATAATGAAAATGCGTAACTTAATTTATCTTTTTCTTAAGTGCTTAGTTATGTAATTAATATACTTATTAGATATACTTAGTTTAGCATGGCTTATATATAGTATGTTTAGGTTATGTTAATTTTTATTATATTAATTAGCAATATTTGATTTATGCAATTTTATTATTTTGTTATTGAATATTTGAGTATAATGTTATGATTTATCTCATATTATATTTTCTTGAAAAATAAATTATATAGTTGTATCTTACTTGGTCTAAAGAAATATATGGAGCACAAGTTGCATATTTTGTGCTATGAAGACCTTACCGGGAAAAAAATCCGAAAACCCGAAAAAAAAAATTAAAAAATCCGAGATTGAAAAATCCAACTTTGTTGATTTAGTTTGGTTTATAGATTTAAAAAACCAACACCACTAGTTTAGTTTAGTAATTGAAAAATCCAAATCCACCCCGATTTATGTACACCCCTACTTGAGGGATTACCAGACCTAATTAATTATAGCTGAAATTATATACATATATATGTGACTTGGCACCCTGAACACTAAAAGACTTTAGAGAGCACTCATTTATCAGAATAGTAATGCTCCCTTCTTATGAAAATTCTGGATCCGCGTCGGAGTCCACGTGTAAATCCAAAAACCAATGTGTTAAGAGTTTTCAAAGGGATCTTTATAGTGTTGTGGCCACTTTACCCTATTATCTTAGGATTTTAGCCTGAATGCTCATGATCTTTATTCACATAAAAGATCACTTGTTTTTGGAGCTTTAGAAGAAAGAGCTAAAGAGAAGCTGGAATCTAGCTAGTAAGCTAGAGTGTCTTAGTAGTAGTTAAGTACCACTGCTCAAAGGTGAAAAGGGTCAATATACCCCTCTACTTTCATATATTGTTTGTATTTAACCTCCTTTATATTATCGGGTTAAATTTATCCTTATCGTTATACTTTAGGTCAAATTTATCCCTACAATCAGAAAACTTTTAAAAATATCACTTGATCTGTTAAGTAATCCAAAATCTCTCAAATCCATTTTATTTAAATCACTTATTATTCTTCTTGGTACACTATTTTTGAAATAATTGGTATTTACCTACTTTTTAAATTAGAGAAAAAATATAAGAATTAAATAATACAACCGAATAAACAAAGTATAATAAATTGAAAAATCTAAATTACGTAGCTTTTCTAAATTCTAAAAATATTTACAGCATCCCAATTTTAATGAATTCATTACACCAAATGTATGGGTTGAAGTTCCTCGGAGATTTTATATTGTCTAATTCAACCTTGCTTTAATTAAATGCCTACGCATTGTGCACTCTTAAGTTAGTCGATCGAACTCTATACTAACCAGGCAATGACAAAATATATTTGAATATACATGTACATAATGATCAACTGCATATAATTCATAATAATTAGACCCACTAAATTCTACGATGTGCATATGATTGAAAAATAAATAAAATTCTAAACCAATTTTAATTATTTCAAGAAGAGAAATGGGTGCATTATTGGTAATTAAAAATAATTATGAATAATTAGTATAGTCAAGTAACTTTAGCATTCACATCAATAGTAATTATTGAAAATAATGGAGCACGAAGAACAACATGTGATTTAAATAAAAAGAATATGAGAGATTTTGGATTACTTAACATATCAAGGAGTATTTTCAGGGGGATTTACATCTATACCCGTTTTTTGGGTCATGTTTTAACTTATACCCGCTTTGCAAAAAAAATGCAAGCGTACCCACTTTTCGCATAAACTTCAGGCATACGGACCTGAAGTAGCAAAGGTTTTCACAAAAACTTCAGCATTCCATGCTTTTTCAAAAACTTCAATAGAAGTGTTGAAGTTATTTAGTTTCATTTGTAAAAACTTCAGCACTAAATAAGCTGAAGTTTTGTCCTGGATTAATTAGTTTTGTCATAAAGCTTTTTCAAAAACTTCAGCATATTTTGCTGAAGTTAATTAGTTCATTTGTAAAAACTTCAGCACTCTATATGCTGAAGTTTTGTCCTGGATTCATTAGTTTTGTCGTCATTAACTTTTTGAAAAATTTCGGCAGAAGATGCTGAAGTTATTTAGTTTAGTTGTAAAAACTTCAGCGCCCAATATGCTGGAGTTTTGTCCTGGATTAATTAGTTTTGTCATAAAGCTTTTTCAAAAACTTCAGCAGAAGATGCTGAAGTTATTTAGTTCATTTGTAAAAACTTCAGCACTAAATAAGCTGAAGTTTTGCACAGGTACCAGGAAGGCAGCGCCTGAAGTTGTAAAAATTAGGGTATAGGTTAAACAATTTTAAAAATAGGGGTATAGGTTAAATGGGTGCGACCAAATAGGGCGCCCCGAGCAATTTCTACGTATTTTTAAAAGTTGCGGAAATTGCATGGGACGCCCTATTTGGTCGCCCCCATTTAACCTATACTCACTTTTTAAACAAAATTTAACTTGTACTCACTGTTTAAACAACTTCCTGCCTCTTTCTATACTCCATCGTTTTTGAATGCTGAAGATAGAAAGAACAACTTATATTTGCGATTTTAGCTCTTTACAGATAGGAATTAGCTTCTGGACATAAAAGCATGACATAATTCCTTGTGCATTAAGTGAAGATGTTACTTTTACTAATGGTCTTGTTTTATAGGGAGTATTGCTTTTCAAATTTTCTGATAATTCCATTATTCTAAGGCTAAAACATACAATAAATAGTAGGTAGCTATTGGATCTTAATGACAATTTGTCATTGTTATTTTAGAACTTCAGCTCTAAGAATGCCTCTAAGAATGCTGAAGTTCAGCAAATATAAACAAAAATTTCAGCTCCTAGAATGCTGAAGTTCATGAAGTACAAAACAAACTTCAGCCCTGAAGTTCATCACAAACATAACAAAGTTTCAGCTAAAACATGCTGAAGTTCAGCAAATATAGAACAAAACTTCAGCTAAAACATGCTTAAGTTCAGAAATACAGAACAAAGTTTCAGCTGAAACATGCTGAAGTTCAGCAAATACAAAATAAAACTTCAGCTACTAAAATGCTTAAGTTCAGCAATTACAAACAAAAACTTTAGCCAACACATGTTGAAGTTCAGCAAATACAGAAAAAACTTCAGCTACTAGAATGCATAAGTTCAGCAACTACAAACAAAAACTTCAGCCAACACATGTTGTTGTTTTATTGAACTTTGCCGTTTGCACTATGAACTGAAGTTTGCGTAATTGCCTTTATTAGTCAGGCCAAACTTCATGTAAAAATATCTGAAGTTTTGCTACACTTCAAGCAAAAAAAAATTGCTACTTCAGGCCCGTATGCCTGAAGTTATGTGAAAAGTGGATACGTTTGAAATTTTTTTTGTAAAGTGGTATAAGTTAAAACGTGACCTAAAAAACGGATATAGATGCAAATGCCCCTTAAAAGTTTGTTGACTGTGAGATAAATTTGACCTGATAATATAATAATAGAAGTAAATTTGATCTGATAGTATAATATTAGTTAAATATAGACAATATATGAAAATAAGAAAATATATTTGACCCTTTTCCCTTTCTCAAAGTATATATTGTACTGGTGCTGGAATAATTATACGTACTATATGTTGCTATCAAAATGTCTTATTGAAAGCGATGAACTACCCTATTTTTAGGTTCTCAATTATTGAACTTTTTAATGTTTGTTTTGTACTGTTTTTGACTGTCTTTTCTTTCTCATCTCTTCTACTCCCCATACTATTCCACAATATTCAAAAAAATAAAAACAAGTATATCTTTAGTTATTATTTCTTTTCTTTTTTTTTATTTAGGGTTAATATTTAATTAAGATGGCAATGTCGTGGCTCATGGAACACATCAGTCGAAACGGCGTTGATTCCGCTGATTCCTTTCTTTCTTTTTTGGCTTCTCTTCTGTGCTAGTTCAAGGGGATTAGGGAAGAAATATTATGTTGATTCTATTCAAAGTTCGAAGCAAACATCTTTATATACATAATATTATTCTAGTCCCTTTACGAATAACTATAGAAGAACTATTATTCTTCTCATTATTTTAAGTTGTTGTATTTAAGTATAGCACTATAGTTTAACTTGTTAACGACAAAAAGATGAGTATAGATCAGAATATATAGTTAGTAATATGGAGTATAGAGTATCTATGAAGCTAATATTTTGACGAGCGATGAGTCATATCCTTAATGCTTGACCGTCCATGTCGTTTAACTTGCTATTTATTTATTTATTATTCCTTTTCTGCATTTAGAATTCGATATCAAGTTATTCTTTGCTTAGGTCTATGGAATAAAGAACATGCTTAAGAGATCTGAAACGTCTCACTTTGCTATATTCTTACTTTAATATTAGATGTTCATGGGATGGCATCTTTGAATTAAATTCTTCCAATGTTGTGTATTTGTTTATAATATTCCTCTTATAATTAAATAATTGCGTGTGTTTTTAAGGAAAAAAGGGAAGTGGAAAAAGATTGTTCTTAATTAAATGAGTTATTAGAAATAAAAATATAAGATGAGAAGTACAAGTGAAAGAGGGGTTAGGTGTGATGAGATGAGACAAAAGTAAAGAATATGGAATATTAGCTTAAAGCATTTAATAACTTTTTAAAAGCGAGCTAAAGACTAAAGACTAAAGAGAGAGAGAGAAATGTTGACCAGATATATTAGCCGATTTAATTAAATAAATTAATAACTCCAACTATGAACCAAAAATTAATATTAGTGGTTAGTGTTAATATTCCAACCCGTAATCCAACACACACGATCGCGAGAGAAAGAGACAGATAGAAAAGAGTTTGATCAATGAAGAATATTAATTGGCAGAGATAAGAGTTATAGAATAAGGTTGAAAATTCTCATTTCCCGAAGAATCTAGAGCGCATCAGGCGCTGACCCTGCCTTTAAATTTCTAATTTAACAAATCAACCCTTTTCTAATACTCCTAATCCCACTATCCAACACACTATATACACGATCTGTATATTGTGATTTAACTTTTTAAAATGTGAATGAATTACACCTTGGTCATATTCAAGATCTTCAAACCTTTTATTTCTTTCTCTATTTTGTTACTTAATTTTTCAATATTTTTAAATTTAATTCACTTTTTGGTCATTTAAGATTTCCAACCTTTTCTTTGCAAAGGGCGTCGTGAAGATCGAGCCTTACATATTTAACATATTTATATGACAAACAAATTATATAATTAGTTATAGTTAGAAACATTAAGAAAATATAAAGTTAAAAAAGTTTGTTTGATTGAGAAATAATATAATCGAAGCTTAATTTTGATAGGTCAAATGAATTTGAATTCTTAGGCGTGTTGACGTGAAAATGTTTGAAAAATATTAAAAGCATTTCCAAAAAAAAAAGTTTGTTTTGCTAAAAACTGTCATTTTAGAAAATTTTCAGAATATTCTTAGGTAGAAAATACAGTGATATACTTCTTGAAACTTTCATTAAAAAACTCAAAAAGAAAATCGCAAAAATCCATACACTTCTTCGTGTGTACAGACATTTTCATCCATACATAATTTTCCGAAAGCTTTTCTTTAGAGCCCGTTTGGCCATGAAAAGCTTTTTACTTTTTTTCGAATCTTTTTTACTTTTTTTCGAAACAGTGTTTGGTCGTAAAATTTCCAATTTTCACTTCAAGATGAATTTTGAAATTTTTCGAAAATTCCAAAAAAATGTTTTTCAAAAGTTTTACCCAGATCACTCACAAAATTTAAGAAACAACAAAATTATATTTATGTCCAAACATAACTCTAACTTTCAAATACTTTTTTCACTTGAAATTTTTTTTCATTTTTTCTTTTTTGGGATTTTACAATTCTTATGTCCAAACTCCCACTTAATGTCCAAAAAAGCAAATGTTGTGTGGAAAACACTGTTAGTGATGGAATCAGATATTCTTAAGAAATCCTTGACTAATATAAATCAATAGGTCTTAGTTTTTTTTCGAAAAAAGAAGGAAATAATTAAGTAGAAGATTTTGGTGGTATTTAGAAAAAGAAGAGGGGGTATGTCAACTGGGTATAACGTAGAGGACAGAGTCACGGCCACAAGTCACGTGGGTTGACGCCGAGGAATATGGTTGGCTCTGTCTCGGAAATACTCTTCCCCAATTTTTTAATTTTCTTGGGACAGTGCCAAGAGAAGAAGGGCTCGACAATAGACGAGATGAGAAGGTAAGTCCAATACTGAGGAATATTTGGACACGGAGAGGGAATATTGGTGTTCCTATTCAAAACATTACTCCAATTCATAAATATCATAAGTTTTTTGAAGCATTTAAATGCAAGTGTCTTTGGCTTTTTGATGTACTCAACCACATCTACGCTCCCCTCCTCACGCTCCATTTAAAATAGTGGACATTCACTTCAGCCATTAACTGGCTAATATCTAATATGTTTTTCAATTTGTCTAACCCCTTTTGTTGCATTAGTTTAATAGATTATTTTTGTACTATCTCTTCCCAAATTTATGTGAAGCGATCTGGATTACGAGCGCATTTATGTGCGAAATACTACTCCTTCTGTTCACTTTTACTTGTCCACTTTAGATTTTTTATGCCCTTTAAAAAATAATAATTGTAACATGTATTTTACTAAATAACCCCTAATAATGATAGCGTTTCAAAAAGTCTTGGGAAGAAATTTTGGAGGAACTCACAAAGCTGGTGGAATCGGGGGAAAAGAAGATCGAAGCGAACGACACTTGATAAAATCCTAGGAGCACCCCCGATATTGAAAGGTCTGGATTCCAAGAAATTTGTCCAAAAGCCTTTCCATTCGAGCGCAACACCGAAACCAATCCTGAAGAAGTTCCGTATGCCCGAAATTCCAAAGTATAACGGAACCACGGATCAAAATGAACACGTGACCTCCTACATGTGTGCCATCAAGGGAAATGACTTAGAAGATGACGAAATCGAGTCGGTTCTGCTGAAGAAGTTTGAAGAAACCCTATCAAAAGGAGCAATGATATGGTATCACAACCTACCCCCTAATTTCATTGATTTGTTTGCTATGCTTGCAGATGCTTTCGTAAAAGCTCATGCGGGGGCCATCAAGATTGAGACCAAATAGTCAGACCTATTTAAAGTGAAATAAAGAGATGACGAAATGCTCAGGGAATTCGTGTCGAGGTTTCAAATGGAACGAATGGACCTGGCTCCGGTTGCGGATGATTGGGACGTTTAGGCGTTCACTCAAGTACTCAACCCCCAAAGCTCATTGGCTTCACAGCAGCTGAAACAGAATTTGATAGGTTACCGGGCGGTAACCTTGGCTGACGTTCATAACAGGTACCAATCGAAAATCAGAGTCGAGGTTGATCAGCTCGGAGCCCTTTCTTGGTCTGTGTAACCCATCAGAACTAATGACATGTCTAAAAGAGTCGTCGATCATGGACCAAGATCGAACATAGATCAGTATCAACCGTATAGCGGATATCGAAGGGGTAGCACATCCGAACGTAACCCTGTGAGGAATGAAAAAATAAAGGATCGAGGCCACAATAGCCGGGGACTCATGAGTAAAAATGGTTTTGACAGGCCACTAGGGGTCAGGGAGGCACCGAGATTATTGGAATACAACTTCAGTGTCGATGTTGCCGGCATCGTATCTTCTATCGGACACATCAAGATACCAAGTGGCCTCGGCCATTGCAGTCTGATCCTGCCCAAAGAGATCCCAACCTGATGTGCAAGTATCATGGTATTCACGACCATTGGACTGAAGAATGCCGACAACTAAGAGAAGAAGTGGCACGGTTATTAAATAATGGGCACCTCCGAGAAATTCTGAGTGATCGAGCAAAAAATCACTTCAGGAATAGGGACTCCAACAAACAGGCCGAGTAGGAGGAACCTTAGCACGTCATCAACATGATCATTGGTGGAGTCGACATTCCCCGTGGGCCAATGCTAAAGAGCACTAAGTTGTCCGTTACAAGGGAAAATCGAACCCCAGATTACATATCAAAAGGAACCATCTCTTTCAATGATGAGGACGTTGAAGGCATAGTGCAACCATATAACGATGCACTGGTAATATATGTACTCATAAATAAATCTCGATTTAAGCGTGTGCTAATTGATCCAGGTATCTCGGCCAATATCATTAGATCGAGGGTTGTAAAGCAGTTGGGTTTACAAGACCAAATAGTGCCTGCAATCCGGGTTTTAAACAGGTTCAACATAGCATGCGAAACTACTAAAGGGGAAATAACCCTACCGGTGAACACCGGCGGGACCATTCAGGAAACGAAGTTCAATGTGATTGAAGGGGATATGAGATATAATGTTGTATTCGGAAGGTCATGGATTCACAACATGAGGACAATAACCTGGACACTACACCAGGTAGTGAAGTTCCCCACACTGAGAGGGATCGACACGATTTACAGAGAGTAGCCGGCTGCAAAAGAAATTTTTGTGGTCGACGAGGTGATCACGATGTCTGCACTCTTGACGTCAAATAACTCAGAACTGGTTAGGAAGGAAGAAACCAAATAGAAATCATCGACACAAGCCCCGACCGAACCGGAGAAACATGAAGCTAGCGAGGATGATGATTACGGAGTTCCTAGGTCGTTCATCACCCCTGAAGATTCCGATGCCACCAAATCAATGGTCGAGGAGCTGGAGCAAGTTATACTGATCGAACACTTGCCTGATCGGAAGGTATACCTGGGGACGGGGTTAACTCCCGAGCTCAGGAAAAAACTCATTAATTTCCTTATAACTAACATAGATTGTATCGCTTAGTCCCATCTAGACATGAAAGGGATCCCGCAAGAAATAACCACTCATAAGCTAAGCTTGGATCCGAAGTTCCACTCGGTTAAACGGAAGAGGAGGCCTCAAACCGAAGTCAAGCATGGATTCATCAAATACGAGGTATCCAAACTCCTTAAAATAGGTTCCATTCGGGAAGTTAACTACCCGGATTGGTTTGCTAATAGTGCCTAAAAAGGGAAATAAATTAAGAATGTGCGTAGATTACAAAGACTTGAGTAAGGCGTGCCCCAAGGATTCTTTTCCTATCCCTAGCATAGATCGCATGATCGATGCAACGACCGGGCATGAGATGCTCAGCTTTCTCGACGCCTATTCCGGGTTCAACCAAATCCGGATGGACCGGGGAGATCAAGAAAAAACTTCCTTTATCACTAAATTCGGCACCTATTGTTACAACGTAATGTTGTTCGAACTAAAAAATGTAGATGCCACTTATCAACGCCTAGTTAACTGGATGTTCGAAGAACAAAAAGGAAAATTAATGGATGTTTACATTGACGACATGTTAGTTAATTCCCTTCGAGCAGAGGACCATTTGAAGCATTTGCAAGAAACCTTCAACATACTAAATAAATACAATATGAAGCTGAACCCGTAGAAATGTGCATTCGGGTAGGTCCAGAAAGTTCCTTGGATTCATGGTGTCCAACCGAGGGATCGAGATCAATTCTGAAAATATCAAAGCTATAGAAGATATCAACGTGGTGGACAGTGTCAAGGCCGTTTAGAGGCTAACCGGGAGCATAACCGCCCTAGGCCGGTTCATCTGGAGGTCCTCCGATAAGAGCCATCAGTTCTTCTCAATATTGAAGAATAAGAATAACTTTTCGTGGACCCCGGAGTGACAGCAAGATTTGGAAGAAATCAAACAATACCTTTTAAGTACGCCCCTACTCCATACTCCGAAGGCAGACAAGCTGATGTACCAATACTTAGCGGTAAGTGGAGTCGTCGCCTGGGAAGAGAAAGGTACACAATTTCCTATCTATTATGTTAGTAGAACTCTAGGCGACACCGAAACAAGGTACCCTCACCTAGAAATATTGGCGCTCGCTTTGCTAAGTGCCTCCAGAAAGTTAAAGCCATATTTTCAATGCCACCCCATATGCATCGTAACATCTTACCCCTTAAGGAACACAATGCACAAACCCAAGCTCTCGGGCCGATTGGCCAAATAGGCCGTAGAAATTAGTGGGTACGGTATCGAATATCGACCCCGAACTACCATCAAATCTCAAATTTTGGCAGACTTCGTGGCTGACTTCACGCGGTCCTTAGTGACCGAAGTTGAAAATGAATTGTTGTTAACTTAGGGGGATTCTTCGATAGTCTGGACCCTCTTTACGGACGAAGCGTCGAACACAAAGGGGTTTGGAATCGGCATCGTGTTGAAGCCTCTTACGGGTAACGTAGTTAGGCATTCTATTAGAACTGTGAAATTGACTAACAATGATGCCGAGTATGAGGCAATGATTGCAGGTCTCAAATTGGCTAAAAGCCTGGGAGCCGAATTGGTTGAAGCTAAGTGCGACTCCCTCCTTGTGGTAAATCAAGTCAATGGTACGTTCAAAGTAAAATAGCAACGAATGCGAAGGTACTTGGACAAATTACATGTAATGTTGCATCGATTCAAGGAATCGACCCTACAACATGTACACCGAGATCAAAATAGCGAAGCCGATGATCTAAATAACTTGGGGTCATCGGTTCATGACGATGAATTCGGCTTAGGAATGGTCGTAAAACTCATGAAATCGGTAGTGGAAGAAGGCACATGTCGTAATAAACTCAACAATTTTAACTTGGGACTGGAGAAACAAGTATATAGACTAGCTGAAGATCGGGAAGTTGCCCTCGTATCCTAAAGAATCGAGAGCTCTGCATACGAAGGCGGCTAGGTTTAGCCTATTCGAAGGTACTCTGTTCAGAATAATGTTTGATGGCCCACTCGTCATATGCTTGGGGTCGGGAGACACCGAACATGTTTTGAGGGAAGTTCACGAAGGCACTAAAACCATTCCGGGGCAGAATATTTGGTTCGTAAGATAATCAGAGTCGACTATGGATCGACATGGATAAAGATGCGAAGGACTTTGTACGGAGATGCGATGGCTGCCAGAGGCATGCACCAATGATCCATCAACCCAGAGAGCTGCTACATTCAGTCTTGTCACCTTGGCTGTTCGGGAAGTGGGGAATGGACATTGCCGATCCCCTGTCATGGGCACCCGATAAGGCTCAATTCATACTGTTTAAGACTGACTATTTTTCTAAGTGGCTCGAAGCTCAAGTGTTCGAGAAGGTCCAGGAAAAATAAGTCACCAACTTCATTTGGGACTACATAATATGCAAGTTGGGAATACTGACCGAAAATAGTGTGTGATAACGGGAAGTAGTTCTTTGGCAAGCAAGGTGAGCAAATTTTATGAGGACCATAAGATCAAAAATATCTTGTCAACACTCTATCACCCTAGTGAGAGCGGACATGCAGAGTCTACAAACAAGACCATACTTCAAAACCTGAAGAAAAGGTTGATCGATGCCAAAAGGGAATGGAAGGAAATTGTGCCTGAAGTTTTGTGGGTATACCGTACAACTTCAAAATCTAGTACCAGGGCCACTCCGTTTTCGTTGATCTATGGTGCCGAAGCACTAATACCAGTCGAAATGGAAGAACCGAGCCTTAGGTTCTGATATGCTACCGAAGAATCAAATGGTGAGACCATGAGCACGAGCCTGGACCATTGGACGAGAGGCGAGAGGCCACCCTAGTCTGGTTGGCTGCCCAGAAGCAGCAGATAGAAAGATATTAATACCGAAGAGCCAACCTCCAGCACTTCAATATTGGGAACTTGGTGTTAAGAAAAGTAACACTACATACCCGAAACCCGAACGAAGGGAAGCTGGGACCGAATTGGGAAGGACCATATCGAGTTATCGGGATTACCGGTAAGGGTTCATACAAACTCGAAGTAGGAAACGATGCACAACTACAAAACAATTGGAATGTGACACACTTAAAGCGGTACTACTGCTATGGTACGACCTCATTCACCTTTTCTTTAATGTTACGAATCAGACTAACACTTGCAGGCAACAACCAAAGGAGAATGTGACTATTAGGTCTGAAAGCACGCGTTGCACTATTTTTTCCCTTGAATTAGTTTTGTCCCAAATGGGTTTTTCGGAAAGGTTTTTAACGAGGCAACAATAAATCGTGCTAATTTAGAATCGAAGACCGGTTTTAAATCAAAGTCAATGGTCTCATCAACAGTATCCGAGCCCTCTCAAGATCAACCTCTAATACTGGGGGCCATCACCCTCGGGTCGAGCTTCTTAGCAAGGAAGGAAGGAAACTTTGTGCTTAAACATTCTAGGCTCGGTGGTTAAGATTTATTGTAATGGACAAACAATAAAGTGAATTGTTCCCGCATAGGCCACCTTAGCCATAATACAAGTTTTTACATGCTTTCAATCTTGTACATTACACACAAAAATGAAAAGAAGTTTCTACCTTGCTATTATATACTTTTGCTTCTTAAAAGCGTCGAGCCTAAGGGCTATTCCTACCCGGGGACTATCGATCCCAAGGGCCACCCCTATCCAAGCCCAAATGGATACCCCTACTCGGGGACTGTCGTCCGAAATAAGTCCGGGCAACTCGGGTTATCGAAACCCGGAGGCACAAAACCTATTAGGCAGAGCCTAAACCTAAAAGGCTACAGCCACCCTAAAAAAATGGTATGGAGACGTCCGAATCCCGTAATCAAAACGTAAGGCCTCCAATTCTAAAACTGTTAAAAGGTTACCCTTGGCAAAGGCATCGGCTAAAAACATTTAAGCAAGCATCTTGGGAAAACTTCTGGTCACTCCAAGTTTTCAAAAGTTTCAAGCAAAAATTGCACTGAGGACAAGTTTTGTTCAGACCTCCGAATAATGACTTATTACTACGTTTCATTTTATTCTAAGGCAATAGAAATATTTGCAATTATAAAAAAATGCTAAGATAGTAAAGACTTGAAATACTTGTACCGAATATCGAGTGCCCAGAAAACCAAAAGAAAAAAACTATACCCTGAATCTCAAAGGTACGTTGTTCGATTACGTGCCTTTTCAATGTCAATTTCCCTACTCGAACCTCCCTCAAGAATAACCTAGTGTCTTGACTTTTACTCGTAAAAGAACATGGAGATATCTTAATCCAATAATATTACTAGTAGAGAAATACTTATATGAAATGAATAAGGGTGGCACTAGGTTGAATAAGAATGGGGGCAGCGTCAGATACATGTGGGTCTGAAGCGCCGGTGTCGCCGAAAGTCCCAGCCACCCTCTGACACTCCAGCCTATTCTCTCTTACTTTCATTTTCCTTCTCTGTATATATCGACTCTATTCTCTCCCGCTATATATCTCCCAGTATGCCACGGCTGAACCCCGTTATTTTTGGGAACTTTGCACGTGTACAGCAAGATTATTTATGGTCCAAAACTCCACCCTACTCTGCAAATTAAAAGATTTTTTTACGTCGTGTGTTTATATAGCATTTCATTAAGTTTATTATGATAAAGTGTAGATTAAGGTTCAAATTCATATTAATTAACCACGATAAATCAATTATAACTATGTATAAAATATTGATTAACTAAATTTAAAGATGGAGCGTGAATAAATCAATTTCATTAAACTACATCTTTTTAAAGTTCACCCCATGTGACCAAATACCAGCAAGACTACACAAACTTATCCATGGCTGGACTTACATTGGACTCATCAGGGCCAGATCCAAAGTATTGAGTAATGGTTTCATCGGAATCCAATAGTTTTTGCTCGTACTTTAAATATATATATTAAAAATTATTAAATATTTATAAATATTAGATTGTTAACCTAATTATTATTATAAATTAACTTAAGATCATTGTAGGAACCCATAAATTTTAAATTCCGAATCCGCTAGTGCGGACTCTTCCAATGGACGGCCTAGATTTTCAAGAGTTCAAAGATATATGCTCAAGACAACAAATTAGTGCATTTGTTTCGTTTCCTCTTTGAAATTTCGAGAGCAACACATAAGAAAGGACACCGATCTATTTACTGTAAAGTCGAGTAGCATCCAACTAAGCACAAAATACCTATCCAGTGTGGGAAAAAAGAAGAAAAGTATTGCACCGTTATTATTCTTTTCCTTGTGTAAATAGATGTCATAATACATTATATTGTTGTGGGATAAAGATGAAGAGTGAATAATAATCCGTAAGGTGTATGGTTCGGAAATAAGTAAATTCTGAATGTCATGACTCGTTATGTCGCTTGTCCAAAACAGACAATAAACAAAAGATGAGTAATTAGGACTCCCATTTAAACCTACATTTGTGCATGTCCGTAGTGTGGAATATTTTTCGGTTTGTAGTAATATTTCACTGTGTCAACTTGAAAATCTTGCCTAATAAATAACCATGATTTTCTGTTCCCTGGCCTTTTGAATTTGTAGCACATAGTCAAAATTCCTAGCGGGAATGTCAAATAGGAGTATGCTGCATTATGTCTATATATAATAGTCAAAAGACAAAGGAGCATAAAAGCACAAAATTTATAGAAAAGAAAAAATAAAAATGTTACAGAAATTGAATTAATTTAATGAGTTGTGAAATAAATCTAAAAAATCATTTTCACCACAGGCATCTTGTTTCGTGCAAATCAAACTTTTTCATAAAGAGAAAATTAAAATTTATATAGCTGAATTTGTTGTGCGGAGGTTTGGTATTATTTTTAGCACTAAATTTTCTGGAAAACTGAAGTACTCGCTTTAACTAGAGTTAAGTTTCCACAATTAAGTTAGCTAGTAAGGCTGACAATGACATGGATACATATTAAAGAAAATTAATATGGATATTTTGGTCTGCGAGTCACTCAAGCCTCTTTCACAAAATTATTGTTTGGAATATATACTAATTCAGGAAAAAGCAAAAAGACCAAAAATAAACATCTAATGGAATAAAAACAGCAGAATTTTATTATAGGTCGCAATCTATGGACACTTAAAAGAGAACAAGAGAATGTGTGTATATGAGAGAGAGAGAAAGCGCAATTCCTTTCCCAATATTCCATTGAACAGTACACTAATTTGTTTTCTCGAATT
Source organism: Nicotiana knightiana (assembly GCA_005239525.1). Taxonomy (NCBI): domain Eukaryota; kingdom Viridiplantae; phylum Streptophyta; class Magnoliopsida; order Solanales; family Solanaceae; genus Nicotiana; species Nicotiana knightiana. The sequence continues at coordinate 23,579 of MDKJ01235511.1, read as the reverse complement.
CCAACCATTCCCTTCAAGAATACCTCCATTATATCTCTGCACCTTTTATTACCATTTTCCGAATTGCAAAGCTAATATAGCAAAAAGGGACCCACCTTCCCCCCCACCCCCACCCCTTAATTCTTTGTTCCCAAAGTCCAAACAAAACATTTAACTCTCTGAGGAAATTAAAGGCGTTTGAACCTTCTGTATCCTTAAATACAGTTCCCTCTTTACACAAACCTTTTAAAGCAATACCTTTGCTTTGCAGATTCAGACCCCAAGAATAACAAAAGCCTTAGTTTGAAGTTATTTACACTTTCTTGTATTATTTATGTTGACTAGAGCTTACTAATAGTCTCTGCTATTCATCTCCTCGTTCATCTGCACATTTCTACTTTTCTTTCTTTATCAAATCCCTATCCTTTTTTTTAGGTTTTCTTTAGCAAAAAGCCTATTCTGAACCCCTCCTCTTCTTTTGCTCCCTCCCTCTCTCTCTCTCTCTTTTTATACACAACATGCGAATCATAAGGCACTCATGAGATAATCACAACTAATAAAATCTTTTCCCTTTTCCTGTTTAACAGTTCATTTCTCTCTTTTCAAGACCCCTTTTTAAAGAACGTTCTTTTTTCAGCTCAAAACCTATGAAGAATACAATAAGTTCAAGTATGCCTGATCTTTCTTTACAGATTAGCTTACCGTCAAATATTTCAAAGTGTGATAATCATAGTTTTTCGACGGAGTCCGGTAGCAGCGGCGGAAGCGATTTGAGCCATGAAAATAATGGAAATTTTCACCCACAAAAAGCTTTTAATAATCTTCCATTACTTACATCTTTTGAGCCGACCCTAAGTCTAGGGTTTGGGAAAATACCAATAAGCAGAAACCTTCAACATTATCATCAGCAATATCAACCTCAAATATACGGCCGCGATTTCAAGAGAAGTTCAAGAATTATAAGTGGGGTGAAAAGAAGCGTTAGAGCTCCTAGAATGAGATGGACTTCAACTCTTCATGCTCATTTTGTTCATGCTGTTCAGCTTCTAGGTGGACATGAACGTAAGTTGAAAAATAAGAGTCCTCAAAATAACAATCTTTGATATTATAGTAATTAGTAGATGATTTTAAAATTTTGTACAGTGAGAAATCATATAGCGGACCTTCACTTGCTTGAGATTGAAGCAGAGAGCGGTCATTGTTGTTTAAATGTTGTACTTAATTTTCTTTAAATTTTGTTTTCGAATAGGAGCAACACCAAAATCAGTGCTGGAGTTGATGAATGTGAAGGATCTAACCTTAGCTCATGTGAAGAGTCACTTACAGGTAAAGTTACTTTTTCCAATATAATCAATAGATGTTTGAATGTATGAACGAAATGGATCTCTATTTTTGATTCTTATAGACATCTTTGTACCTCTTTTTTCTCCTTCGTAGCTTGTATTTTTACACTGCAAAAATCCATGTGAAACCTGGTTTTTTTTTTTTTTTTTGGAGTACAAAAGGGTTAAGACAAAAAGGCATCTAGAGAAGTAATCTTAACAATGTAGACTTTTCGTCTAATATATATTTTGTGTGTTTTCATGCAGATGTATAGAACAGTGAAGAGCACTGACAAAACAACAGGTATTTTTGGAATTTCATCTCCTAAAGGACCCCAGTATTTTTTTTCACTTCCATCATTCTTTTTGTTTGCAAGTTGGAAAATTTGTTCACCTCGTAAACAAAAAAATTTGTGGTTGCTAGGATATACTCTATAGTAGTATTATTGGGTTTGAATTTAGTCCATGCATATATAAAAGCCACTTATTATATGCAGAATATCTGATAAACAAATTACTATATACTTTAAAATTGCAGCTAAAGGGCTGACAGAGATATTTGTGAACCCAAACAGAGGGAATAATATTAGTGAACATGAACGATCTTGTGAGGAGATTGATGCCATGACTGACCCTTCAGTATCACTATCAAACACCATACCACAAAATGCTCATATCAGGTGAGTGCATCTGCATCTCAACTATAGGACATTATTTCTCCATTTTATCTTCTCACTTTGTTTGAAATATATGCTGCATTTTCATCTCTTCATCATTACAAATTGGAAACAAAGGCAACCATGTTAATGGGTTACTGACATGCACACATACGAATAGATAAGCACCACACTAGCTAGTAGACAAATATGATATGCATCCTTTTATTTTATATGGATGCTATTATTGCTTTATATGTATCTTTATAACGGAGATTCTTGGAGCAACGGTCAAATTGTCTTTGTGTGACCTATAAATCACGAACTCGAACCGTGGAATTAGTGATTGATGATTGTATTAGAGTAGGTTGCTTCAGGGACGGATTTAGGTTATGCCTGACATCGCTTCGCTGAAATTTTTTACAAAATATACTGTAAGAGCAACGTGAAATAAACAAAATTTCACCTATATTGTCTTTGAAGTGACACCATGCTTTTAAGTACTTAGTGGCTCACTGGCCAAGCACTGCAAATTTGTTGTAAATGTCAAGGGATGGAACCTCTACATGTAAACATGTGTCAGCTTCTAAATAAAACCTAACTTTTTATTACTCTCAAGAAATCAATTGGTACTAAACATTTTGACGCTCCCGAAAATCATTTAAGTATATAAATGAATGTAATTATATTTTGGAAAAAACTGTTTGTCATCTCTCATAATCTATGCCAACTTCGGTGGGTCATCGATTGTTATAAGTTGTCTTGTTATTTTTTCGTTTATTTTTTCAATATATTTGGTGTTTTCTTTATGAGTTGAATTCTATAATTTTATGAAAAGACTTTTAATATGATGACATTTTGGTAATTGTTCATCTATTTAGCTTTTTAATAGTTTCACCGCTTACGAAAACTTCTAGGTACTACATCATACCTCTTGAGGTGTGATCCTTCACCTGACCAGCGTAAATGCGAAATACATTGTACAACGGGCTGATTTTTATATGTATCTTTATAACACTAGTACTTCTTAAATAAAATTGTTAGATCGAGTTTGAAAATATTCTTAAACATATATCGTAATATATACTAAGCATAGTTGTAGACAACTGTATTTAAGGGCTAGTGTGGAAAATATTTAAGGCATTGTTATAGAGTCGATGCGAAGTAATAGCTTAGCATGTGGATGAATCAATAATCAGTGTAGGAGGCAGACATACACACACAAAAATGCCTTGACCGTGGAATTTATTCCGGTACAATATGATGGTGTCTGTCTTAGCTTTGTTAATAGTGTAGAGAGATAAATTCGATTAAATACTCAATGGCTCTAAGTACCTTGATCTTGGTGAATTTATGTACAAGGGCTTCTAGGTTTAGAGAGTTGTGATTTACGTGTGAAATCATATCCAATTGCTATAATGTTTGGAACTCAAAATCTACAAGTACTAATGGTATTTATTTTATCACTACGATTCATATTATTTGTCTTTTCAGATTTTGGTGCATCCTTTTTAAAAAGATACGTTAATAATTTTCATACTATAAGAATATTTATCTAAATTACGTCCATTCATCTCATTTAAACATTTTACTTAATCAACACTACACTATTTTGAGCTGTTAAGTTGAATTTGAAGCAAAAAATTCCTTCCTATTTTTTTTTTTATACATCAAATATTCTAAATCAAATCTCCACTTGATTATAATGGTAGTTCATATGTGTCAGAGATATTAGATTAGTTTAAAGGAAAGGCACTTGTTTTTATTGGGGAAGAAGGGTAATTGAATTAAGCACCGATCTCTATAAGTGAGAAGTATTTCTAATTAAAAAGTCAAGCAGTCCGTTTGGCTCAAATCTCAAAATTGTATACTAGCTAGGGTGCCACTTGGGTACACTTCAATTAGGATTGGTAGGGGTCCTGTATTCGCCCCATATATTGTTATGCGAAACTATTAATTCAATGTTCTTTTTGGATGGACTTTGTTGACTTCTTTCATGGACGGCCATGACAAAACCATAATTGTATTGAGCCAGAGCCAACATTTGAAATTTATGAATTCATAATTTTAGATCGTTTAAATTAGTGGGTTCTAAATTAATAATTTATATATATTCAATAAATTTCTTAAGATATACATAAGATTGAATAAAAATTATTAGGTTCGGTCGAACCCGCGGCTCGTGCGCTAGCTCCGCCCTGTCTATTAATCATAATTATTCCATTGATTGGATCATTAAACACTGCTTAATTGAGTATCTCATTTAACTAGACCTAATGTATACCCTCCTTAAATCATCTAAAACATGCTCTTCAGATCACTCGTATCTAAGTTTTAATTAATGCCCTAATTCTTTTCCTAATTCTAACATGCCATTTACGTGTTCATTTTGGGGTTCACTTTTCAAATTTCTTATTGGTCCATATATCTAGCATATACAGACAAAATGAACGTCACTAGGTTAGATATATATAGCCCACAATCTTGGTTGCCAATGCCACCACCTAAATCTATAAGTCTAAGAAAAACCCTAATAGCGTTTCAAATTGATCTTCTTGTCTTACGTACTAACATGTTTTATCTTAAACAAAATTACCAGAGTTCCAACTTCATTTATGCCTGAGACAAATGCATGGAGCCACTCAAATAGAGAAAGATCATTTCCTTATTCTCACATCTATTCAAATGTAAGTTACATTATTGGAATATATATATAAAGGGTTTATTTTCCTAATTTTTTGAGGACATAGATATATAAGTATGTATATTAATTTAATATAATTGGATTTATGCAGATGGATGGTGTCGAGACAGCTGATAACTCATCTTCTTCTGATACATTGATTAATCTTGAATTTACACTAGGAAGACCAAGCTTGAATATGGGACATGCTGGATCTTCCTCAAAAGATTCGACTCTTCTCAAGTGCTAAAACAAGGATCATGTAGAGTTAAATTAATTAAGTTGACGTAGTTATTAATTGTAGTTCTATCTTTGACTGCAATTATGAAAATCTCTGTAGAGTACTACAGGATGGTTCAATTTTGTCTTGACACGAAAAAAAGGAGAAGCTTTTAGTGGATTTTGCTAAATCATTTGAAGGTTAATTAGGTGACAAAAGTTGACGTTTTAAAAATGATTTCCTTCCACTGAGTGTAACATTCTTTCTACTAGAAGATTTTCTATGATTGGAAAGACTCCACTACGATTTTGACGATGTTAATTAGAAGTTTCAGGCTTAAAGTGAGTGTAACAGTTAAGAAAGATTTAGTGCCACAACTAATAATTCAGATAGCAATTAGCATAAAATGGCAATAGTACTAACATACGATGAATTAGATAATGTAGATGACCATCTATATGTCCATAAGTTGACTCTTTCAAAATTGAAAAGACTATCTTGATAATATCATTAGAAAGAAGCAGTAATGATGTAAGATATGAATCTGCCCTCAAAATTAAGTCATATCACATTACAAAAATATGGGTCGTTATCTAACTCTGATAGCTTAAGCAGCACAACTTGAACCCACGCTTTTGAAGATTCGTTTTACTTCTTTTGGTTAATATTTTTACAGCCGGGTCTTCTAGAAACAAGCTCTCTATCCTTACATGATAGGGGTAAGGTCTATAAATACCACCTTCCACAGAGTTCACTCATGAGAATAAACTAGATGTGTTACTGTTGTTATTGGTTAATATTTTACAATATGGTTGAGAGTGTTTTGGGAATGAAAAATGTAAAAATTGCATGGGCGCCCTATTTGGTCGCTCTCATTTAACCTATACCTATTTTTTTTTTAAAGATTTAACTTGTACCCACTGTTTAAACAATTTCAACTCCTCCTTCGTTTTCTGAATGCTGAAGATTGAGATATTGTTATGTGTTCTAGCCTGATGATTCATATATATCTGCTTGTCCCATTATGTTCAGTTTGGTCTTATTCACAATAATTTAACCTCTTAGATATTTTAGCTTTACAGACGCATTGCTTTTTGGTTCTAATTTATCTGTAGTAACTTGTTTCATGTCGAAAATATTTTCATTCTTTAATCTTTGAAATGAACAATATCAATCGCTGCTAATCATGGTCTATTTTAAATTCATTATTGTTTTATAACTTCATCTCTAAGAATGCTGAAGTTCAGCAAAGATAAACAAAAACTTCAGCTCCTAGGATGCTGAAGTTCAGCAAATACAAAACAAACTTCAACCCTGAAGTTCATCACAAACAGAACAAAGCTTCAGCTAAAACATGCTGAAGTTCAGCAAATACAAAACAAACTTCAACCCTGAAGTTCATCACAAACAGAACAAAGCTTCAGCTAAAACATGCTGAAGTTCAGCAAATACAAAACAAACTTCAACCCTGAAGTTCATCACAAACAGAACAAAGCTTCAGCTAAAACATGCTGAAGTTCAGCAAATACATAACAAAGCTTCAACTAAAACATGTTGAAGTTTAGCAAATATAGAACAAAACTTCAGCTACTAGAATGTTGAAGTTCAACAATTACAAACAAAGCTTCAGCTACTAGAATGCCGAAGTTAAGCAATTACAAACAAAAACTCCAGCCAACACATGTTGTTGTTTTATTGAACTGAAGTTTGACATTTGCACTATGAACTGAAGTTTGCGTGATTGCCTTTGCAAGTCAGGCCAAACTTCATGCAAAAATATCTGAAGTTTTGCTCCACTTCAGGCAAAAAATTTTGCTACTTCAGGCTCGTATGCTTGAAGTTACGCGAAAAGTAGGTACGCTTGTAATTTTTTTTACAAAGCAGGTATAAGTTAAAACGTGACCTAAATAGCGGGTATAGATGCAAATGCCCCATGAAAAATCAACTCACTAATTGTCAGGTAAATAACTTATGGGAAGCACTTTTTGTGTTTAAGATGATAACACAGTCCGATTATTTTAGGATAAGAATTGTCTAGATCAAGTTTGTGGTCAATAATTTCGAAATTGCTAAAGATCCTCTTTATGAATATGAGTAAGGCCTTTGTAAAAGAGGAAACTACATAAGTTACCTATTAAAATTAAAGTATTTACCCGTCTTTACCCATTGTTAAATTTATTATAATATATATCTTTCTACCTAAAACTAATTACCAGCCTATTCGTCCCCAGTTTTGTTTGACCATCTGATATTCTTTTCTTCCCATTTGAAAGATCCACAATCATGTAAATACCATCATAAACCTCCATCGACGTTGACAAGAGTACTACACCGTGATAATCTTTTTTTCAACTAACTATTAGTCATTATTACATAAAAATAATGGATGTAATTTCAAAACTGAAAAAAAAAATTGAAACTCTATATGAATGAGTTCAAAATGCCAGATCTGATTTTTTATAGTGTTTTACTATTGAAATTCGTTAGTTATTGTTCTTTGATGTGTAGATTGTACTTTTGATGCTGGATTTTGGAGATTTATTGTACAAAAATTTAAATCCACCATTGAAGAACCTTGAAGCTTGAAATTCATAACTTGGTTTATTTGAGTTTTTAATTGTTTTGATCCGATCCTCCATGAGTTTGTTTGAAAAGTTGATTGGAGGGTGTAGATAAAGTTTTAGTCAACTTGGTGGAGATTTTAGAAATTTGGGTTGAAATATAGTTGAACCAGAGAAGAAGATGAATTTGTATTATATACCCAAATAGTATACAAATATACCATTTTGATATACAATTCATTCCAACTATATACCCTATTAGTATAGCTATATACTATATTAGTATCACATGCTAGTTGAATCATTTTTTGGTTGTATTAGCTTCATTTAATTGGTACAATATTTGATTTTCTTTTAATAATAGTTATATAGCACAATATCTTGAAATACTTTATTATATTAATATGTGGCACACTATTGTGATGACCCAAAGGGTCATTTTATGAATTAAGACTCCATTCTAGGCTCATTAGCCTTAAAAGACTAATTTTAATTACCTCGATTTGCATGCACAGTCTGAGCGTGAAATCGGAAAGCTTTTATGTGAAAATATGAGAAATAGTAATTTTTTGAATTTAAAATTTGATTTTAGTTGACTTTGTTCAACATTTTGAGCAAACGGACCCGGATCTATGTTCCGACGATCCTGGGAGGTCCGTAGTAAAATATGGGACTTGCGTATATGCCCGAAATTAAATTTCGAGGTCCCTAGCCTTAGAAATCAGTTTTTAACAAAAATTATTTGCTCAATTTTTAATGAAATAAAGAAATAAATTAATGTTTGAAACTGTTGATATCGGGTCCGTATTTTGGTTCCGAAGCCCGATACAAGTTTGTTATGATATTTAAGTCTTAACTGTGAAATTTGGTAAGAATCGGAGTTGATTTGGCGTAATTCGGACGTCCAGTTGAGAAAATAGTGAATTCAAAGTTTTCTTGAGAAAATCATGAGTTCTGAGGTTAAATCCATAGTTTTAGATGTTATTTTCGTGATTCGATCGCACAAGCAAGTCCGTATAATATTTTGAACTTGTAAAAATCTGGTGTAATAGCTGTTCTGGTGCACTGGTGCATTCCTCTTCGCGATCGCGAAGCTTCTCCCGCGATCGCGTAGAGTAAAATGTACAGGGGGTCATTTTGTTCTTCACGAACGCGAAGAATTGGTGGGGTACCCTTCACGAATGTGTGCTGACTTACGCGAACGCGATGAGTAAGTGGGCGTGGGAAGGGAGCCTCGATTTGTTCTATGCGAACGCGTTCATTCTCACGCGAACGTGAATGCCATTTGGGTATGACCCTCCGCAAACGTAGCAGGCCCATCGTGATCGTGATGAAGGTCTTCCTAGCTATATAAAACCAATTTAAAAAATGGGCAGAACCTATTTTCTTCATATTTTCGAACTACAAAGACCTATAGGCGATTTTCTTCACACAAATTCATCCTCAAAGTGTTGGTAAATAATTCTAAACTCTTCTATTTCAATTACCCAATGTTTTTCATCACTTTTCAATCAAAAATCAAGAATTTTCATGGTCGAAATTGGGGGATTTGGGTAGAATTAGGGAATTTTGTAAAAATAGAATTTTGACCTCGAATTGGGGTCGGATTTCGAAACTAATTGCATATTCGGGATCGGGGGTGAATGGTTAAATGAAATTTGGTCCGAACCCCGAGTCTGGATCAAGCGGGCCGGGTTCGATTTTTAATTTTTTTTTGTGAAAAATTAGGAAAACAATAATTTTTCAGTAAAGTTAGTTCATTTAGCATAAATTAATGATATTAAACTAATTATGATTATATTCGAGCGGTTTAGAGGCAAATTCGAAAGGAAAATCGGTAATTAAGGAGTGAGTGACCTGTGAATGAGGTAAGTGCTCGGTTTAACCTTGACTTGAGGGAATAGGAATTCCCAAATTAAATGCTATGTGAATTCGCATGTGTGTGGTGTATAGGTGCGGTGACGAGTATCTATGCACCACCAAATTATTCGTTAAACATGATCCCTTCCTTATTTCTAATTTATTTGATTCCGAGCTTAATTATTTTATGATCATTGATGTTTACATGCCTACTTAGTTTCGTCGACTTGTTGTTAAGTATTGTTCCAAGTATTTGGAAGTGTTGGTTGTTACCTTGGTTCCATTGTGATACATAAATATTGAATTGGATGACACTGTTTTATGAAGCATATATATTCCGGTTGGTTTCATTCTGAAATGATAATTTATGAAGTTCATGAGTTGTATAGCCTTCTGTTTACAATTGTTGAGACAAAAAAAATATTGTAAAAGGTTTTGACCTGAATTGTGAAAATTTGTATATATAAAGTGGTGTGATTGTCTGGTGGGAGCTGGTTGCACGCCGCAACAAGGAGTGATAAGGGTGGACAGGTGGGATCGGGTTGCCCGCCACAACAGGATAAATAAGAGTGATATATATATATATATGGAGGATCAATAAGGGTGCATAGGTGGGAGCGGGTTGCGCACCGCAACAAGGAGCAATAAGGGAAATTATTTTTGTTTTATTGATTTTTCAAAAATAAAGATTTGGAAAACTCCTTGTTTTATTAAAAAGGTTTTCATACTCTGATTTTTACTCCTATTTAAATTGAAACTTGGAAATTTTGAGAAGATTTGATTATAGCTGATATTTGGAAAAGTTATTCGAGGTATTTTTATTTACTGTTGTAAGTTACTGGTTATTTAGTTTGTTATTACTTTCTTCTTGTTGTATTATATATATATTGTCACAGGTTATGTTATAATTGCCTCACCTTAGTCTCAGTACATGGAGTCGGTTGTACTGATACTACACTCTGCACTCTTTTGTGCAGATCCAGGTACCGGCCAAAGTTAGGAGATTTTTGTAGCTGACATCATCATTCGGAGACACAACGTAGATCTGCTGGCGTCCGCAGATTCCTGGAGTCTTCTCTTAATTTTATAGACATTGTTTTATTACATTCAAAAACAAATACAAAATTCTTTCAGCCCATTATTTGTAGTATTCTTAGTGGTTCGTGAATTGTGACACCAGACCCAGAGGGTAGTCTTATACTATATAGTTAGTTCATGGATCGATTTAATTATTCGTTTACTATTTTATTCGTGAGGTTATCCATTGGAAATTATTAGATTTAGTTTATTTTAAATTGTCTCATTGTGTTAAAGTAAATATTCAAAGGAAAATGGCTAATCAAGTTCTAACATTGGCTTGCCTAGCAAGTGTGGTGTTAGGCGCCATCACGATCCTTAAGGTTGGGAATTTGGGTCGTGAAAAGTTGGTATCAGAGCACTAGGTTGCATAGGTCTCACAATTCATGAACAAGCTTAATGGAGTCTGAGGGATCGGTACGGGGACGTATGTACTTATCTCTCAGAGGCTATAAAGTTAGGAACAAACTCATTTTCATTTCTACTCTGTCGTGCGATTCTTGGTATCTCAAATACTGATTGAACTCTTCTATTCTATCATAGATGGCAAGAACACATGCTTCCTCTTCCGCTGACCAACAATCCGGTCTTCCAGCAGCAACAACTCCTATTAGGGGTAGAGGCCGAGGCCACGTCAGGGGTCGAGGCAGGGGCAGGACACAACTTACTGCTCAGACAGCAGCTCCAGCTGCAGAGCCCCAGATTGAGATTGATGGAGGTCCCCAGCTCAAACCGTTCCAACTGGACTAGCTCAAGTCCCAGAGGGGTTTATTGCTACCCCGATGCTTCAGGATGCTTTGGTCCGATTAGTGGGCCTCATGGAGAGTGTATACCAGGCTGACGCACTCCCCGTCGAAGCAGCCATATCTCAGGCTGGAGGAGGGGTCCAGACTCCTATTACCCATACTCCTGATCAGACTACTCCTCAGGTTCAGACCCCAGCAACCAATCCAGTTAGGGTAGTTCAGCCCGGTGCTACAACACCTCTTGTTGAGGGGACGACTATGTCCTCCAATGCTTTGTGGAGATTGGACAGGTTCATCAAGATTTTCCCTGTGCATTTCAGTGGTGTTATTTCAGAGAATCCCCAGGAATGTCTTGACATCTGTCATGAGGTTCTTCGTAATATGGGTATTTTGGAGGCCAATGGGGTCGACTTCGCCGCGTTTCAGATGACTTGTTCCGCCAAGAAATGGTGGAGGGATTATTTGTTGACTACACCAGCTGGGTCACCTGCTTTGACTTGGGATCAGTTTTCTCACCTCTTCTTTGAGAAATTTTTGCCTATTACTACTAGAGAAAGGAAGCGTCGTCAGTTTGAGCGTCTTCAGCAGGGGGCATGACAGTTACCCAGTATGAGAATCGTTTTGTTGATTTGGCTCGGCATGCTATTCTTTTATTTCCCACAGAGAGATAGAGGGTTAGGAGATTTAGTGAGGGCCTTGCCCAACCCATCAGATTGCAGATGGCCAAGGAGACAGGGACTGGGATTTCATTTCAGGATGCAGCCAAGAGAGTTGAGATGGTTCTCGGGATGAGAGGTCAGGGGTCAAACAAGAGGCCTCGCCATTCCGGTGGATTCAGCGGTGCCTCATCTGGAGACATAGGTACTCAGGGTAGAGGCCATTCTTCCATGCCATTTAATTCAGCACTTCAAACGTCCCATGGTGCCTTAGATGGTCGTGGCTCTTACTTGCCTTATTCTGATCAGTCAGCCCCTATTAGAGCACCTCCTCTCCAGAGTTATTATTGTGGTCAGCCGGTTTGTCAAGGTCAGCCTCAGTATCAGGATGGGTGTTATGAGTGTGGTGAGTATGGGCACATTCGGAGATCTTGTCCAAAATTTTTTGGTAATCAGTCTCAGTACTAGAATTCTCGTGCTATAGTCCTGGCACCAGCTGCAGCACAACCTGCCCATCCAGCCAGGGGTAGGGGTCAGGTAGTTAGAGGTAGAGGTCAAGATGTTAGGGATGGAGGTCCACCTGTCAAAGGTCGTCCCAGAGACACGGTTCAGGGTGATGGGGCCCCGCCCCGATTGTATGCATTTCCATCCAGACCCGAGGCAGAGTCCTCCAATGCCGTTATCACAGGTACCATTTCAGTTTGCAATAAAGATGCTTTAATTTTGTTTGATCTGGGGTCTACTTATTCTTATGTATCATCCTATTTTGCCTCGTATTTGGTTGTGCCCCGCGATTCTTTGAGTATCCCTGGTTATGTGTCTTCGCCGGTGGGGGATGCTATTATTGTAGATCACGTGTATCGTTCGTGTGTGGTCGTTATTGAGGGTCTTGAAACTAGTGTAGACCTTTTGCTTCTTGACAGGGTCAATTTCGATGTCATATTGGGCATGGATTGGTTGTCACCTTATTATGCCATCTTGGATTGTCACGCCAAGACGGTTATGTTAGCCTTGCTAGGGTTGCCTCGATTGGAGCGGAAAGGGACTCTTGGTCATTCTCCCAGTAGAGTGATTTCTTATACCAAGGCTCATCGCATGGTTGAGAAGGGGTGTTTGGCTTATTTGTCTCATATTCGTGATTCTAATGCCGAGGTTTCTTCGATAGATTCAGCGCCTATTTTTCGTGAGTTTCCCGAGGTGTTTCCGGCAGACCTGTCGGGGATGCCACCCTATAGGGATATTGATTTTTGCATTGATGTGGCTCCGGGTACTCAGTCAATTTCTATCCCTCCATACCGGATGGCCCCACCAAAGTTGAAAAAATTGAAAAAACAATTGCAAGACTTGCTTGATAAGGGTTTCATTAGACCTACTGTCCCGCCCTAGGGTGCACCGATTCTGTTCGTAAAGAAGAAGGATGGATCTATGAGGATGTATATAGATTACCGGTAGCTTAATAAAGTTACTATCAAGAATAAGTATCTGTTGCCGAGGATTGATGATTTGTTTGATCAGCTTCAAGGTGCTAGGGTGTTTTCGAAAATTGATCTGAGATCGGGCTACCATAAGTTGAAGATTAGAATGTCTGATGTCCCTAAGACAGCCTTTCGGACGAGATATGGGCACTATGAATTTCTGGTGATGTCTTGTGGCTTGACTAATGCCCCAGCAATATTTATGGACTTTATGAATGTTTTTCAAGACTTACCTGGATTCCTTCATAATCGTGTTTATTGATGGTATTCTAATATGCTCCCGCATTCAGGAGGAGCATGAGCAGTACCTCCGGATAGCGCTTCGGACTTTGAGAGATAATCAGTTGTATGCAAAAATTTTGAAGTGTGAATTCTAGTTAGATTCAGTGGCTTTCATGGGTCACATCGTATCAGCAGAGGGTATTCAGGTAGATCCTAAGAATATAGAGGCAGTGAAGAACTGTCCTAGACCCATTACAGCCACGGAATTCAGGAGCTTCTTGGGTTTGGCAGGTTACGATCGTCGTTTTGTGGAGGGGTTCTCATCCATAGCGGCCCCGATGACGAGATTGACTTAGAATGGTGCCCCATTTAACTGGTCGTACGAGTGTGAGGCGAGCTTTCAAAAGCTCAAGACAGCTTTGACTTCAGCTCCGGTATTGGTGTTACCATCAGGTTCAGGATCTTTCACGGTATATTGTGATGCTTCCCATGTTGGGTTGGGAGCGGTATTGATGCAAGAGGGCAGGGTGATAGCATATGCGTCTCGGTAGTTAAAGATTCATGAGAAGAATGATCTTGTACATGACTTAGAGTTGGAAGCCATTGTTCACGCGTTGAAGATTTGGAGGCACTATCTTTATGGCGTGCCATGTTGTGATGACCCAAGGGGTCATTTTATGAATTAAGACTCCGTTCTAGGCTTATTATCCATAAAAGAAAAATTTTAATTACCTCAATTTACGTGCACAGTCCGAGCGTGAAACCGAAAAGCTTTTATGTGAAAATATAAGAAAGAATAATTTTTAGAATTAAAATTTGGTTTTAGTTGACTTGAGTCAACATTTTTAGTAAACAGACCTGGATCTGTGTTCCGACGATCCCGAGAGGCCCGCACTAAAATATGGGACTTGGGCGTTTGTCCAGAAATGAATTCCGAGGTCTCAAGCCTTAGAAATAAATTTTTGAAAGAAATTGTTTTGCTGAATTATTAACGAAATAAAGAAAAGAATTAATGCTTGAAATCATTAGTATCGGGCTCATATTTTGGTTCCGGAGACCGGTACAGATTTTTTATAGTATTTGAATACTAACTCTGAAGTCTAGTGAGAATCAGAGTTTATTTGACGTGATTCGGACGTCCGGTTGAGAAATAGTGAAATTGAAGTGTTCTTGAGAAAAATGATGAGTTTTGAGGTTTAATCCATAGTTTTACATGTTATTTTCATGATTTGATCACACGAGCAAGTACGTATGATATTTTAGACTTGCGTGCATGTTTGGTTTAGAACCCCGAGGGCTCGGGTGAGTTTCGAATAGGTTTGGGTTGTGTTGCGCTCGTTCTTTCTTATGCTTCAACGTCGTTTCTTCAAGAATGAATGATATCATATTGAACAAATGAGCTCCGATTTCTGTTTTGAATGAAGTACTAGATCCGTATCGTAATTACGGACCAGTAGGCAAAAGAATCGTTGAATTTGGACTTCGCATGAGGATTTTATGGTCATTTTACTAAGGTTGCCAGATTTTTTAGATTAGTTACGAAATTAACACTGGAGCAGCGTATTTAAAAATCTGTACTATTTGCAAATATTGAAACCTACATATCTCAAGGTCAAATTGTGTGATTCAAAATCCTAAATTGACCAGAATTTCACAAGGAATCTATTAGAACATAAAAATCGAGTTTCGGGATCGTTTGATACGAGAAACGAGGCAGAATAGCTGACAGAAAAATATATAAAACTAAGGTTTGTTCATTCGGTCATATTTTGAGTTGGGGAGCTCGAATTTGGGCGATTTTCACCATAGGGATTAGGGTAAGTGTTCTTTAATCGTTTTTTTTGTTATATTCAATTACCCAATGTTTTTCATCACTTTTAAATCAAAAACTAAAAATTTTCATGGTAAAAATTGAGGGTATGGGTAGAATTAGGAAATTTTGTAAAATCGAATCTTTACCTCGAATTGAGGTCGAATTTCAAACTAATTGTATATTCGGGCTCGTGGGTGAATAGGTAAACGTAATTTGGTCCGAACCCCGAGTTTGGACCAAGTGGGCCCGGGGTCGGGTTTTAACTTTTTTTTTTATAAAATTAGGAAAAACTATAATTTTGAGTAAAGTTAGTTCCTTTCGCATTAATTAATGATACTAAGTTAATTATGGTTAGATTCGAGTGTATTTGGAGGTGAATTCAAGAGGAAAAGCTATAATTGAACAGTGAGTGACCTGCGAAGTTGAGGTAAGTGTTTGGTTTAACCTTGACTTGAGGGAATAGGAATCCCCAACCTGATTATTATGTGAAATTTCTTATGTGTAGTGTATAAGTGAGGTGACGAGTACCTATGCACTACCAAATTGTTGTTTACCATGATCCCTTTTCTGTTTTCCATTTATTTGCTTCCCG
Source organism: Nicotiana knightiana (assembly GCA_005239525.1). Lineage (NCBI taxonomy): Eukaryota > Viridiplantae > Streptophyta > Magnoliopsida > Solanales > Solanaceae > Nicotiana > Nicotiana knightiana. The sequence goes on along the minus strand of MDKJ01235511.1, from coordinate 7,717 downwards.
GCTTGACTGTTTTATGATTGTTGAGATTTATATGGTCAAGTGATGATCTTTGCTGTAATAAATCTAAGACCTGAATAAGAGTCACATGTACTTTTGTCTTGATGTTATATAGATCAAGAATGGATTTCGATTATCGTTTTTATGTTTTTCTTTTGAAGATTTAGTGAAGTCTTAAACCTTAGACCAATAAACAAACAAACAAACAAAAAAAGTATTGATAATATTGTAGAGTAGGACCCCAGACTTTAAAAATGTAAAACGGTAGGATAAGATAAACTATTTGGAGCTCATTAAATTTAGGTCATGAGTGAATAGATGAAAATATTCATTTATAGGCGGTTTTAGAAATATGTTCAAGTACGTAATTGAATTATTCCGCATATGCTACTTGACATTTTGTTTTCATTAGATTATTGCCAAGTATTGTTGCACGCGTGTTAAAAGTGTTGGTTGTTCTCTTGATTTTATTATGGTACATAAAGGTTGAGCTGGATGACGGTGTTACGATATTTACATATATTCTGGTTGGTTTCATTATAAAATAATATTGGATACAACTTGTGAGCTATATTGTGTTTTGTTTAAAATTGTTGAGACAAACGTGTTGTGAAAGGCTTAACCTGAATTGTGAAAGTTTTTGATAAATAAATCAATTGATAGTGATAAGAGTGGGTATGTGAAATAAATGATAGTGATAAGGGTAGACATGAGAAATAAATGATAGTGATAAGGGTGGATAGGGGAAATAAATGATAGTGATAAGGATGGACATGGGAAATTAATGATAGTGATAAGGGTGGACAGGGGAAATAAATAATAGTGACAAGGGTGGATAGGTGTGATCAGGTTGCACGCCGCAACAAGACAGTGATGAGGGAGAATATTTATGTTTTACTGATTTTAATTATAAAGATTTGGAAACTTTACGATTTTACTCTACTGTTTTTCCATATCTTGCACATTTGGTTATTTTAAATTTAAGTTTGGAAACTTGGAAAGTTGTGTGAAATTTTGGTGACAGTCGAAGCCTGGAATAGGCGACTGAGTTATTTTATTTATTTATTGCAGTTATATTTTCTTGTTTGCGTAGAATTGTTTTATTACTTTATTATACACATATATTGTCGCAGGTTAAGTTATAATTTCCCACCTTAGCCTCTTCACTACTTCGTCGGAGTTAGGCTCGACACTTACTCAGTACATAGGGTCAGTTGTACTGATACTACACTCTGCACTCTTTTGTGCAGATCCAGGTACCGGCCAACAGTAGAGATTTTTAGTAGCCGCTATTCATTATCCGGAGCACGAGGTATATCTGCCGGTGTTCGCAGATCCCGAGAGTCTTCTATTATTTCGTAGAGACTGTTTTATATTTTCTGAAAACAGTTATATTATTTTTTTCAGCCCATTATTCGTAGTATTCTTTAGTAGTTAGTGAATTGTGACACCAGACTCTGGGGTAGTCTTAGAGTTATTTATATAATTAGTTCGTGGTTCGATTTATTTAGTTTTTTATCATTTTATATTTGGAGTTATGCATTGGAAACCATTAGATTTAAGTTTACTTTAAATTTATTTTATTATGTTTGAATGGATAATCAAAAGAAATTAGCTAATCAAACTCTAACATTGGCTTGCCTATCAAGTGTGGTGTTAGGCGCCATCACGATACCTAAGGTTGGGAATTTGGGTCGTGACACATGTGAGGTTTACACGGATCCTCTAGCCTTCAGTATTTGTTCAAGCAAAAGGATCTTAATTTGAGACAGAGGAGATGGTTAGAGTTATTGAAAGATTATGACGTCACTATATTGTATCATCCGGGAGAGGCCAATGTGGCGGCCAATGAATTGAGTAGGACGGCAGTGGGTATGGGAAGCCTTGCATTTATTCCAGTTGGTGAGAGACCGTTAGCTTCAGACATTCAGACTTTGGCAAATCAGTTCGTGAGATTGGATATTTCGCCCAATCGTGTTTTAGCTTGTACAGTCGCTCGGTCTTCCTTATTTGAGCGTATCAAAGATATGCAGGATGATGACCCACATTTGATGGTCCTTAGGGACACAATTCGACACGGTGGTGCCAAGAATGTTATGGTTGGAGACGACAGTGTGTTGAGGATGTAGGGTTGTATATGTGTGCCCAATGTTGATGGCCTTCGTGAGTTGATTCTTGAATAAGCTCACAGTTCTAAGTATTCTATTCATCCGGGTGCTGCCAAGATGTACCAAGACCTGTGACAGCACTAGTGGTGGAAAATGATGAAAAATGACATTGTTGCTTATGTGGCTCGTTGCTTGAATTTCCAATAGATGAAATATGAGCATCAGAGACCCGGTGGTTTGCTTCAGCAGATAGAGATTCCTGAGTAGAAGTGGGAGCGTATCACTATGGACTTTGTTGTTGTCCTCTCATGGACTCAGAGGAAGTTCAACGTCATTTGGGTTATTGCGGATAGGCTGACTAAATCAGCACATTTCATTCCAGTGGCAAGTACTAATACTTCAGAGCGATTGACAGGGGTATATATTCGAGAGATTGTTCGCCTTCACGGCGTGCCAGTGTCTATCATTTCTGATCGAGGTATGCAGTTTACCTCGCACTTTTGGAGGGCCGTTCAGCGAGAGTTGGGTACCCAAGTTGAGTTGAGCACAACATTTCATCCTCAGACGGACGGGCAATCCGAGCGTACTATTCATATTCTAGAGGATATGCTCCGCGCTTGTGTTATTGACTTTGGAGGTTCTTGGGATCAATTCTTACTGTTAGCGGAGTTTTCCTATAATAATAGCTACTAGTCGAGCATTCAGATGGATCCCTATGAGGAATTATATGGTAGACGGTGCAGGTCGCCAGTTGGATGGTTTGAGCCGGGAGAGGCTCGGTTATTAGGTACATACTTAGCTCAAGAGGCCTTAGATAAGGTCAAGATTATAAAGGATCGACTTAGTGCAGCTCAGTCCAGGAAAAAGAGTTATGCCGACCGTAAGGTTTGTGATGTGGCAATCATGGTTGGGTAGAGGGTATTATTTCGGGTATCTCCCATGAAGGGTGTTATGAAATTTGGGAATAAGGGTAAGTTGAGCCCTAGGTATATCGGGTCATTTGATATTCTTGATAGAGTGGGGAGGTAGCTTATAAACTTGCGTTTCTCTAGGGTTATCCTCAGTTCATCCGGTATTTCATGTGTCTATGCTCCGAAAATATCATGGTGACCCGTCCCACGTGTTAGATTTCAGCTCTGTCCAATTAGACAACGATTTAACTTATGAGGAAGAGCCAGTAGTGATTTTAGACCGGCAAGTTCGTCAGTTGAGATCAAAGAGTTATCCTTCCGTTCGAGTGTAGTGGAAGGGTCAGCCCGTTGAGGAAGCTACTTGGGAGTCCGAGTCGGACATGCAGAGCAGATATCCACACTCGTTTACCAATTCAGGTAATTTTCTATGTCCGTTCGAGGACGAACATTTGATTTAGAGGTGGAGATTGTGATGACCCAAAGGGTTATTTTATGAATTAAGACTCCATTCCAGACTCATTAGCCTTAAAAAGACTAATTTTAATTACCTCGATTTGGCGCAATCCAGGCGTGAAACCAGAAAGCTTTTATGTGAAAATATGAGAAATAATAATTTTTGGAATTTAAAATTTGGTTATAGTTGACTTTGTTCAACATTTTGAGTAAACAGACACGGATCTATATTCCGACGATCCCCGGAGGTCCGCAGTAAAATATGGGACTTGGGCGTATGCTCGGAATTGAATTCCGAGGTCCCTACCTTTAGAAACCAATTTTTAAAGAAAATTGTTTTGCTGGATTTTCAATGAAATAAAGAGATGAATTAATGGTTGAAACCGTTGGTATCGGACCTGTGTTTTGGTTCCGGAGCTCGATACAGGTTTGTTATGATATTTAAGTCTCAACTGTGAAATTTGGTAAGAATTGGAGTTTATTTGGCATGATTCGGACGTCCGGTTGAGAAAATAGTGAATTCAAAGTGTTATTGAGAAAATCATTTGTTTTGAGGTTAAATTCATAAATTTAGATGTTATTTTCGTGATTTGATCGCATGAGCAAGTCCGTATGATGTTTTTAGACTTGCGTGCATGTTTGGTTTAGAGCCCCGAGGGCTCGGGTGAGTTTCGGGTAGGCTTCGGGATGTTTTGAACTTGTAAAAATATGGTGTAATAGCTGTTTTGGTGCACTGGTGCGTTCCTCTTCGCGATCACGAAGCTTCTCCCGCGATCACATAGAGTAAAATGTACTGGGGGTCATTTTGTTCTTTGCGAACGCGAAGTCAGGGCCACGAACGCGAAGAATTGGTGGGGTACCCTTCGCGGATGCATGCTGACTTACGCGAACGCGATGAGTAAGTGGGCCTGGGAAGGGAGCCTCAATTTGTTCTACACGAACGCGACCATTGGGCTGCGATCACGATGGTCATTGGGTCGTAAAGCTACGCGAACGCGTTCGTTCTCACGTGAACGCGAAGGCCATTTGGTCCTGACCCTCCGCGAACACAGCAGGCCCATCGCGATCGCGATGAAGGCTTGCCCAGCTATATAAAACCAATTTAAAAAACAGACAGAACTGTCACGCCCCGAAATCCCACCGTCGGGCCGTGATGGCGTCTAATGTTGAACACGCTAGACAACGTGTGTAGTTAAACTAGCATCATAACCTCATTCTACAATTTCTTCATTATTCATTTTACAATTTGAGCCAATGCTCCAAAGACGTAATATCTCATATTTCTTAGCGTTACACAATTTGAGTCAATGCTCCAACAGAGTTTACAATCACATATTCTTCACAATATATAGAAATCATCAATTAAGCATGGAAATTACCACAAAATCAGTATATTCACAATATAAGGACTCACGATCATGCTATACACCAATGTATAGATACTCGTCACCATGCCTATACATCGTATTTGACAATTAGCAAGTCGCCAATTATACTCAACTCCTATTCCCTCAAGCTAAGGTTAGACCGAACACTTACCTCGGGTCCAAAGTATCGCAATCAACCCTCTAACACCGCCTTTCCTTTAGAATTCGACTCTGAAATGGTATTATCTAGGCATAATCAACTAAAGTATATAAATAAGGATTCAAAAATTCAATTACATGGCCTAATTATCCATTTCCTAGCATTCTTTCAAATTTATCAAAATTCGACCCCGGGCCCGCTCGCTCGGATTCTTGCAATTCTCAAAGGGAACACTCACCCAAAGCCTAAGGATCATAAATATATGATTTTTCTTACTTGATTTCATGGCCAATTCACAGAAAATTCTAAGGTGATCACAAGTTCTAGGTTACTACCCATTCCCTTGAATTTTTGCACTAATTTGTGTAGTTAATTAGGCTAAGATACATGCATGTAACAAATTTATGGGTGGAATTTACTTACCTCACAAGAACTGGTCGAAAGCTCTTAAAAATGGTGGAATTCGCCTAAGGAAGAAGGTGATAAATGAGGAAAATGGGTTTAAAACTCGTACTTAAACTCACTGCCTGAACAATGATCGCACCTGCAATGGCTGGGACTGCACCTGCGGTCTCGCGCTTGCGAGGAGAACCTCGCGCCTGCGGAATTGGGTTGGGGGGTATGGGATCGCACCTGCGAAGGGGAGACCGCACCTACTGTCTCGCACCTGCGATGCCTGGGACCGCACTTGCGGTCTCGCACTTGCGATGCTGGGCAACCGCACCTGCGGTCACACCAGAGCAGGTGCACCAGCAGCTGAGTTTGCTGGTTTTTAGCCCCGTTAGGTGCCCGGAAGACACGTGAGCCCACCCAGCCCTAATCGAAATATACCAGCGAGTCCCAAATCATAATACAGACTCACTCGAGCCTTCGTAACACTCAAAACAACGCTAGAACTCGAAATCACACCCCTAAACCTCAAGAACCAAACTTAGGAATTTTAAGTTTTCTAACTTTGCTAACAACGTGCCGAACTGGCCTGAACATCTCGGAACGATACCAAATTTCACAGATTACTCACACAACCTCCTACGAACTTTCCCGTGTGATCAAATCGCCAAAACAACATCATACACATAGAATTAAACCTCAATATCCATGAATTCTATCAAATTTCATACAAACATCAAATTTCCCATTTTAAGTCCGAAACACGTCAAACGAAATCCGATTTCAACCAAACTTTACAGAAAGTGCTCAAACCATATATAAGACCTGTACCGGGCGCTGGAACCAAAACACGGGCTCGATACCATTACTTTCTAATCAGATTTTGATTTTCAACTTCCTTAAATATTTTTAGAAAATAATTTTACTCAAAAATTCATTTCTCGGGCTTGAGACCTCGGAATGCAATTCCGGGCATACTCCCAAGTCCCATATTTTCCTATGGACCCTCCTGGACCGTCAAATTACGGGTCCATTTATCCAAAATATTGACCGAAGTCAAATTTATTCATTTTATCAAATCTTAGCATTTGTTTTCACAGAATTTCATATTTAAGTTGTCCGGTTACGCGTCCGGACTGTGCATGCAAATCGAGGCAAATACAAATAAGGTTTTCAAGGCCTCGGAAGTACGGGATGGGTAATAACATAGGTGATGACCCCTTTGGGTCGTCACAAGAACCAATTTTCTTCATAACAAACTACAAAGACCTAGAGGCGATTTTATTCAAAAAAAATTCATCCAGAAAGTGTTGGTAACCAATTCTAAACTCTTCTCTTTCAACTACCAAATGTTTTTCATCACTTTTCAATAAAAAAATTAAGAATTTTCATGGTAGAAATTGGGGGATTTGGGTAGAATTAGAGAATTTTATAAAAATAGAATTTTGACCTCGAATTGAGGATCGAAACTAATTGCATATTCAGGATCGGGGGTGAATAGGTAAACATAATTTGGTCCGAACCCCGAGTTTGAACTAAGCGGGCTCGTGGTCGATTTTTAACTTTTTTTTTTACAAAACTTAGGAAAACAATAATTTCTCAGTAAAGTTAATTTTTTTAGCATAAATTAATGATATTAAACTAATTATGATTAGATTCGAGCGGGTTAGAGACAAATTCGAATGAAAAAGCGGTAATTGAGCAATGAGTGGCCTGCGAATTTGAGGTAAGTGCTTGGTTTAACCTTGACTTGAGGGAATAGGTATCCCCAACTTAAATGCTATGTGAATTCGCATGTGTGTGGTGTATAGGTGAGGTGACGAGTATCTATGCACCACCAAATTATTTGTTGAACATGATCCCTTCCTTATTTCCAATTTATTTGATTCCTGACTTAATTGTTTTATGATCATTGATGTTTACATGCCTACTTGGTTTCGTCGACTTGTTGTTAAGTATTGTTCCAAGTATTTTGGAAGTGTTGGTTGTTCCCGTGGTTCCATTGTGATACATAAAGATTGAATTGGATGTCACTGTTTTACGAAGCATATATATTCTGGTTGGTTTCATTGTGAAATGATAATTTATGAAGTTCATGAGTTGTACATCCTTTTGTTTACAATTGTTGAGACAAAAAAAAATATTGTGAAAGGTTTTGACCTGAATTGTGAAAATTTGTAAATAAAGTGATGTGATTGTCTGGTGGGAGCGGGTTGCACGCCGCAACAAGGAGTGATAAGGGTGGATAGGTGGGACCGGGTTGCATGTCGCAACAGGATAAATAAGGGTGATATATATATATATATATATATATATATATATATATATATA
>ML395095.1:0-32567 GCA_005239525.1 Nicotiana knightiana | reverse complement strand
AAAAAGAAAAATCTGAAAACCTAAAACTAAGTTAGTTAAACAAACAACCTGTAACTAAATTTGAAACACCATTTAGGAAGGAAATAAACAGAAAACCTAGGAATCCTAAACTATTACTCCAACCAAGTAAACAGTAATTAGAAAACTTTAATACCAACCTAGGTGACTTGTTTTAATGCACAAGTATTTAAAGGAAACACAGGGGAGGGGTACCGGTCGATTATAACAGCTCTGGCCGGATTCCGGTGGCTTCAAATTGAATCGAACTCACGTGAATCACTTGCTCTTGTGAAGAGCAAGTGACTCACGTAAGTCTGAGCCAACGAGGTCTTCTGAATCGGTAGGGATGAGTTTTTTAGGGTTTTGAACTTTTTAGATCTGAATATACTCTTTTTTGGTGAGGTTTTTGGTGAAAGTAATGGTGAGGCGGGGTTTAGGGGAAGGAGAGGACTGTCTGGTGAAGTTTTGGTGTTATTTGGTTGAGCTCCGCCGCCTGTAGGCGATTTCTGGCCGGCGGAGCAAGGCGGCTAGGGTTTGGATCTGTGAGAGAGATGGGAGAGTGGGGTGAGTTCTGAGGGGGGTAGGGGCTCGTTAGGACATATATATAGGGAATGGGATGACCAGTTCCGGACCGTTGGATCAAAGTGATCCAACGGCTGAGATGAGAGGGGCTTAATACGGGGTCGTTTTGGGTAGTGCGAAGGCTGGCCGGACTGGGCTCACTTGGGCTGGGGTTGTAGAGTTACTTTTGGGCCTGGGCAAATTAGCCCAGGTCCGATTTTAATACTCTAGGGGCAATTAAAACTAAATTAATTTAATTAACACTAATTCTAATCAAATTAATAAAAAAAAATATGATAATTAATTCTAACCTTATTTTCGTCCAAATTATAAAGTGATCAAGAATGAAATAATTAATTTAATACTCAAATCCATAAGTCGTTAGATAAATGACTAAATCGATTATTTAACCATTAGCTCGCATTATGTTAATTAACCGTATTTTCGTCATCAATTAATTAAATCAATTATTAAATAGCCTATTAATTAGCTTCTAATTATATTTTTTTTATCTAATTGAAAAAGAAAAATTTAGTTAACGAGTAAAAGAAAGAAGTTGAATTATCAATTAACACGGGCAATTATTTGAAGGATAAATTTTATAATTTTCTAAAGATGATTAAGGTTATGCACCTAATTATGCATTCTTTTTAGTTAATTATCAATTTTATAGGATGGATTATGATTATGTAATGCAAAAATGATTCACAATTAATCACTAAAATTAAAAAAATTAATTGTAAAATTAATTTATTGTATCGAATTTGTGGGATCATATGGTGGGGTAAAAATCACATGCTCACATAGCACAGTGGTTGATTTGGAGACTTGGACGGGATGAAATCACCCGGAGGCCTTCTGCAGCTGACAGAGTCTCCCTCCTACCCTATTATTTCTAGTTTAAATCCCTTGTTCAAATTGTATTTCAGACAAGCTTTGTAGTATTTGTAAAATTCTTAGAAGTTGCTCATGTACTTGTGACACCGGGTTCTGGGATATGTACTGGGATAATTGTTTAAGTGAAATCTTTAGATCACTGTTTTTAAATAACAGAATTTTATTCGCTGTCGTATTTTAATTTACGAAAATTTATTTATTTTATTATGAAATGCAAGGAAAGGTAACGGTTTCGAAAATGTTAAAACATGAAGTATTTCAACTAATTAAGGATTTGGCTTGCCTGACAGTGGTGTCCGGCGCCATCACGACCTATGGATTTTGGGTCGTGACAACATGGTATCAAAGCGCTAGGTTCCCGTAGGTCTCACGAGTTATGATCAAGTCTAGTAGAGTCTTACGGATTGGTACGGAGACGTCTGTACTTATCTTCGAGAGGCTACAGGGATGTTAGGAGTACTTCCCTTCTTGATTCTTCATCGTGCGAGTTGATTCCTTTGAGGCTTATGCCTATGTTCATTCCTACTCAATCTTACGCGTCGCGAAGCGCTTGCTATGGATCAAGAATTTGAGGAACGGAAATGGTGCTACGAATGTAACTCGACAGGGTAATGTGTTGTTTTAGCTCAGTAGCTGTGTTCCTGGAGCCTTGAGGCTGTGCTCGGGTAGTGATGATGGTTGCAATTAATTGTCGCGCGGCGTCGATATGATGATAGAACATTTGCCCGTATGTTGGGAGAGATGAATAGTTTGAAGGGAGGTCTCCTCAGAGCGTGATTTAGAGATTTCAGTGCTTTTGTGCCGGTAGAAGAGTGGCATTTTGGGTTAGGAATGGTCCGGTTGGGGTTGATAAGGAAGTAAGACTTAGTGTCTTCAAGTGAGATTAGTTATGCACCTGTGACGTGTAGTCGTTGTCATTGATCGAATGGAATGTGTTAAGTTTGTCGGTGCTATGGCTTCTTCGGTTGCGTGGGATTAGAGTATTGAGAAGAATTATTGAAGAATATGGTTGGCAAAGAATGATCCTGGAATGAGGCCAGGCGGTGGTTCCATTTCTAGGAGGCTAGGTGTAAGAAGCAGAAGTCGAGCAGTCGCAAAGTGGGGGAGCGGCAGCACAACTTGGAATTTGAAGATATTGTCGCACATTTAATGGATGTCCATGAGGAATAGACGGACTAGTAAGTTGGTAAATGAAGCAGGGCGTAGGATGGGGTATGAAGTCGCAGAGAGCGTGCATTTCAGCGTCGTTGGAAGGTGTCTGCGGGTGATTTCTACAGGTGGGTTGTCTTCTGGGGATAGGTTAGCAATGGCGGGGTTGGCAGGTTTTGTGAGGGGTCCTAGTGGTTAGTCGATAGGATATAGAATGTGAGAATGATGCTAGATAATTCGAGTATTTAGGGAGTGCTAGCAAGAGAATTTGGAAGATTTGGACGGATTGGCTGAGCAAGATCGTGTTATCAAAGGAGGAAGGATCTCAGCAGGGTCTAAAGTGGTGCAAAGAGTAGCTTCGGGTTAGGTGGGGGAGTCCCACCATCTGCAGTTGGGTTGTAGGATTGTCTTCGCATGGGGTTGAGGATTTTCGGCGTGTTGGAAAGTTATTTCAGCTAAGGAAAAAGGAGTAAAATGGTAATTGTGCGTGGGATTTGATGAATATGTGCAAAAGTTGGCGTTGTCAGATCAGGGTTAGGCTTTAGAAGATTCAGAATTTATGCTTAAGGCATGGGCGAGTTGTAAGGATAGTGACTCAGTCACATGTTTCATTGAAAAATGTGTTCCTGTGCTAGGAGATCCTTGGGGTTGATTGTATTCGGGTCCAGTCAAAGTGCGTGATTCTCAATAGCGGTCCTAGAGGGTTCAAAAGTTAAGAATGCGGCAATTAAGGATTTCAGGCAGCAGTATGTCGGGAATCGAGCTTTTGCAGAGTAATCTCTAAGAAAAATGAGGGTGGCTGGAATGTTCTATGATATGTTTCAGCATGCAAGATAATATTGGAGGAGTGAGAGAAATAGACTCCGGATTGAAGAAAAGATTATCAGAAGGGTATGAGACGGGTTGCGGGATTTGGCCAGCATGNAAGTTATGCATATGGTTTGTGCCGGTGTGTGCGGGGCTTGTCGGCCGTCGTAATGGATTTCATGTGGGAACATTTGAGTGCTATGGCCTGTCAGGTGTAGGCGGACCCCGGAAGGGTTATGGTGGTATAGGATACTACTTAAGGATTTGCATGATCTGGGTGATAATGGGAATTCACTCGTGTGATAAGATGGTACTCTTGAATTGAGTCAAGTAAAAAGTTTATATATGATGAAGTGTTCACCCTAGTGGTGGTTCGAAAGTTATGATGGAATTCTTGCGCTACCTCATGTTGGTATGTTAAGTGCAGGAAGCAGTATGTAACTGGAATCAAGATTTAGGTCCGATGTTTATAAGGATGTCATGAGCTTGGAAGAGCAAGACAAGGTGATTTGGAAGTTTAGTATAAGCTGGTGCTATTTCGGTGTCACCTGAGATTGATAATTCGGTGAAAGAGGCTTTGTACCCTGGTCATGGGTTCTTGATGTGTTTTGCGGCCTTAGTGTGGTTAGTGTTATGGATGGGCAGACTTGTTGCCTTGTGTGGAAGGTCGTGGAAGCATAACCGTGAAAAGATTGTATAAGGTGTGACATGTAGTCACTTAATGGATTTCAGATTTTGACTGAGTATGAAGAAGTGCAATATTTCTCAATTGAGAATTTTCGCCTGGAGGGCATTCGGTTCAGATGATTATGGATTATGGGGTGTTAGTCCCGGTGATGATGGTTTTTCTCGTGTATAATGAGAAAAAATGGGTTAATGTGGACCCAGGTAAAAGTTAATAGCTAAGTTTGGTGCGAGCGAGGTGGCTCGATGTTTGTGGATGGATTTAAATATGATTATGGGCTCCGTGTGAGCCAGGCATGTTCCTTTAAGTAGAGCGATTTTCATGGAAAGCTATTAGAACAACGGGTGTTGTTCCGTCTTCGTCAAATTTATGTGTTATTGTGATTGTGCCATACGAGTTGTGAAACAGCTAGATAATTTCTCATGTGTTGAGGTCCTGTGTAGTGGGGATGTTATGCGAGCAGGACAGTTCTTGAGATCCAGATTATATACATATATATCGCACCTCAGTTGTGCTTGAGTTTTGTAGCCTATGGGTTTATCAGTCTCCCCAGGATGGTATTATGCACTTAGCGTGTTCGTGATCGATATTCAGTAATTCGTAATAGTGAGCAAATCAGCTCCGTATATATATCTTCTTATGTAAATTTTATATGTGGATCGGGTGGCACGTCGCCACGGGTATGTTATTTGGATCGGGTTGCACGCCGCAACAGTGTGATGATGAGAAGGGTTAATATGTATTTATTTTCTTGTGGGTTATTTCCCATTTTCTGGTAAGAATTCATATTAGTTGCGTGAGCTGAGTAGTTCTGTCCTGAGTCATTTCTTATTATCATGTTCGAGTTATAGCCTATTGGGCGATGCGGTATCATGTGAGGCTGTTAGCCATGTTTGGGGTGACTGGTTGTCTGAGCAGTTTGTACTGGGTGAGACGAGATTATCGGATCAGGGATCAGTGCGATGAGGTTATGTGAAATGTATATTAAAGAACAAATACCATCATTTAGGTACATAATGAAAGTGACGATTCTAGTCAAGATGAGGTATTCAAGTATTTGTTAACTCTGCAGTTGAGTGTGAATTTCTGCGCATTCCCTCTGTTGTGGTTGTATGGACAGCATTATGGCAGGATGTCTGTATAATTGTTATGAGGTGCATCAGGAGCATCAGATTCGTGGACCTTGACTAATAAGGTTCAGGGAGCGTCGTTGTGGTCAGACGATGAGTTATGCGGTGCATGGTGCCGATTCAGCAAGGGTATGCAGCTATGATCTGGTATATCGTGTGCTAGTTGATGCAGTGCTTATATATATTGAAACTACGCCTAGCTAGAGAAATTTTAGGTGTTTGAATGAATTCTGAGCTTATTATATAAATAAAGAAGAAATCTTCAGATTTGATCAAGCTAATGTACTCAACTGAGTTGTGGTAGCACGGGTAGGTGCTCGAGATGTTAAACAATGATTTCATGTAACTCCATAGCAGTTCTTAGCACGTTCGAGGACGGACGTCGGTTTAATTGGGGGAGAATGTAACGACCCGACTGGTCATTTTGTGCTCTAGCGCGTCGTTCAGCGGTTTCAAGTCGTGAGCAGGTTTGTTTCAGGTATTATGACCCGTGGGCATGGTCGGAATTGAATTCCAGGAAGTTTAGAATTGATTTGGAAAGAAAATTCTCAGTTCCGAAGCCTTAAGTTGGAGAAATCAACTAAGATTGGAATTTTGAGTAAACGATCTCCGAATCAGGATTTGAAGGTTCCAGCAGGTTCGTATGATGTTCAGACTTGGGTGTATATCCGGAACGGGTTTTGGATAACCCGGGAGCGTTTCGGCGTATATTGTGGAAGTTAGCATTTTAGAAGGATTTCATGAATTTGGGCTTGAAGTGCATATCAGTGAGGTTGATGGCTGTTTGGGATTCCGATCTGGGAATAGCTTCGTATGGTGATTCTGGAATTGGGAGCGCGATCTGAAGTGAATTTGGATGTCCGTAGGTCATTTGGGAGTCATTTGGCTAAAGATAGGAATTTGAAGGTTTTTGGGAAATCCGGTCGGAAGTGGAGGTTTTGATATCGAGGTCGGAATGCGATTCCGGAAGTTGGAGCAGGTCCGTAATGTTGAATATGACTTGTGCGCAAAATTTGAGGTCAATCGGACGTTATTTTATAGGTTTCGGCGTCAGATGAAAAAGTTTGAAATTCTAAGTTCTTAAAGAATTGGATTTGAGTGCAATTCGTGATTTCGGCGTTGTTTGATGTGATCTGAGGGTTCGAGCAAGTACGTGTCATGTTTTGGGATAGGTTGGTGTGATTGGACGGGGTCTCGGTGGCCTCGGGTGGATTCTGGGTGGTTAACGGATCAAAGTTGAAGTTGGAAAAGGGCTGAAGCTGCTGTCATATGGTGCAACCGCACCTGCGAGGATTTGACCGCAGGTATAGCTTGGGCGCCGCAGGTGTGAGTGTGGGCTTGGCTTCGCTGGGGACCGCAGGTGCGATGGATATTCCGCACCTGCGAAGCCGCAGGTGCAGACAGTGGGGCATAGGTGCGATTTGGGCTGAAGTTGAGGAAAACCGCAGGTGCGGGAGATTTGGTCGCACTTGCGGGATTGCAGGTGCGGAAATCGACCTGGGCAGAATGTTTTAAAACGAGAGTTTTGGGTTCATTACCTTCATTTCTTCATGGTTTAGGAAATTTTGGAGAGCTTTTCAAGGGGGATTTCATCAGGGATCAGAGGTAAGTTGTTTCTACTTGTTTCTAAGGCTAAATACAAGATTATATGCATAAGTTTGATATGGGATAGTGTAGGAAATTGGGGTTTTTGAAGAAAAACCTAGAAAATGTAAATTTGGATTTTAGCCACGAATTGAGCATGAATATTTGAGTAAATTATATATTTGAGTTAGTAAGTCTACGGGTAGAATGTATCTTCGAGAAATTTCGGATTCCAAGCACGTGAGCCCGAGGGCATTTTGGTCATTTCTCCTAGCGGGGTTGGGAAAATATATAATCTGAATTTTTTGTGAGTATTAGGATGAATGTTCATTGCTTTGCCATTATGTGGTAGTTTCGGAGCGTTGTGCGTCTGTTGGAGTCATTGGAAGGGCTTGGAAGCCGGTATTGGAATTTCGGAGCGAGGTAAGTCTCCTTTCTAACTTTGTGAGGGGAATCGTCCCCTTAGGTGAATTAAATCAGTTATGCTATTATCTTCGGGGGCTACGTACGCACGAGGTGATGGGAGTCCGTGCGTAGCTACTATTATGCCATGTCTGGGTAGCCTAGGACCCACTAGCATGTTTTATGTGTGTACCTGTAACCCTGCATGTAATATTAAACTCCTAATATGACCGAAAACGTAATTTAATGTCTAAAGGAAAGCTAGGGCTCATAATGTTGACCTTCTAAAAAAGAGAATTGTTTCCGCTGTGAATATAGGTGTACCTGAACTGGGTTGTATCATGGAGTATCACTACACTTGACAAATGAGTTTCAAAAACAAAGATTTTTAAAACCGTATTTCATGTTTTATTTAATAAAGATTTTACCACTTTCCTGAGAAAAATGGTTTTCTTGATAAAATACGAATTTATTATGTGGATATGTGTAACTTTGGGTACTTGAGTCGCTTGAGTGATTCGCGAGCAAGAAGACCCTATATTTGTGTGTGTATTCATATGAGCACCTGAGTCGCATGTATGATTCGCGAGCAGGCTAGCCGTATTATGTTAACCGCGTCGCATGATCGATTTGCGAGCGGGGCAGATAGATGCATCTATGGTTCGAGCCGGTCGACCCCTCGGCAGTGCGCAGTTTATTATTGTTGGTCCGCACCGTTCGACCCTCGGCATTGCTTGCGCATGATATTGCTGCGTAGTGGCTATGATATTTGCCTGATTTCTGGCCTGAAATATTAAGTTGTCAATTGAAATGACAGGGATTTTAAAGTTATTAAAAAGACTTTTGGAAGAAGTTGTTCCTTCCGTTGATTTATTATTATTTGATTAAATCACCTTGTTGATAAATTGTCAATATGACGAAGATATAAAGTGTTAAATGTGAATGAAATTGAAGGATGTTTAAATCTTATTTTATAAATTGTCTACGATAAAACCATGCTTAGTGTCACTCTTAAATATTTTAAATGGACCTTTAGTAAGTGTCTAATTGACCTCTCGTCACTACCTCTCTAAGGTTAGGCAGGCGACTTACTGAGTACACGTTGTTTTTGTACTCATACTACACTTGCTGTGCATTTTATTGCACAGGTACCTATATAGCACAGTGGTTGATTTGGAGACTTGGACGGGCTGAAATCACCCGGAGGCATTCCGCAGTTGACAGAGTCTCCCTCCTACCGTATTATTTCTAGTTTAGATCCCTTGTCCAAATTGTATTTCAGACAAGCTTTGTAGTATTTGTACTATTCTTAGAAGTTGCTCATATACTTGTGACACCGGGTTCTGGGATATGTACTGGGATGATTATTTAAGTGAAATCTTTAGATCAATGTTTTTAAATAACAGAATTTTATTCGCTGTCGTATTTTAATTTACGAAAATTTATTTATTTGATTATGAAATGCAAGAAAAGGTAACGGTTTCGAAAATATTAAAACATGAACGTATTTCAACTAATTAAGGATTTGGCTTGCCTGACAGCGGTGTCCGGCGCCATCACGACCTATGGATTTTGGGTCGTGACAGTTCACAACCCTAGTGAAATTCTAGCTACTCATGCTTAAATTGGAATAAAAAGAAGAAGTGATAATTAAACCCATAATGATAATGACAATGATGAAAACAATATTCAAATAGCTCAAAATAACAAAAACTACTAAAAAGAGCAAAAGAAACCGTCTACTGTGGCTGCTGATGTCAAAAGTTAACCTAAAAAGAGTGAAACTCTTCTATTTATACAGTGCTGGAATTTTCGAACAAAAATGCCCATTCAGAGGTTCTGCGGCCACACAATTTCATGTGCGGTCCGCACTTTTCTTCAGCCTAACATGATTAGAACCCTGTGGCTGCATAATTCTGAATTGCGACCGCACTTCTCTCTTTTTGCGGACAACACCAATAAGTCTGCGGACACACCTTGCTCTTCTACGGTTCACACAAATGTGGTTTCGTCCGCATAACTGTTCTTCTGCGGTCGCACAATAATTGTGCGGTCCGCACTCTTGTTGAACTTTAGATGCAGGTTCTCTGAACTTTTGCTTTTACCCAATTTGTGCGGCCGTACAATTTCATGTGCGGTCAACATCTTGCAGCCTCCTCTGATGGAATTGCTTCATGCCCTGCAGCCGCAGATGGTATTCTGCGGTTCGCACTTTGAGCTTTTGTGTTGTTTTAGTTTAGGTTTAAGTTCAGGTTACTCCTTCTTGAAGTGGATTTCATCTTGGGAGCTCATCTTCCAATATTCCTACAATTAAGCATATTTTATCAGTTTTCGGGAATACAATTAAGCGCTTTTGGACTAAAACGAAATCCAAAAGGAGCTAATAAGTAGTCAAAATCCCCACTTATAACCCCACTCTGTGGATCCACAGAGGAGGAGAAACGTCTCTCTCTTGGTTTCTATTGAGTGCCATCTGCTGTCGGCCGGTGGAACTTACCAATTACCTGAAATCACTGGCTTCATATAAGGATAATAACAAACTACACTCTCTTTTGGGGGAGTGTATGGTAAACAACGCCATGCACAACGCATCGACGATATGATATTTGATCATTTTATTGCTTCTTCTTGTCTTTTTATGACATGGTTTGTGATTTGAGTTTTTGCTTTGCAAGCTAACTTCCTTGCTTCTGAGGGCCTTCAAAAGTTGATCCTTGATAAACAAAAATTCACATCCGAGCGGGATCAACTGTTGGGCGAGCGGGATCAAATTGTTCTCACCTCCCGGTAGTGGAAGCATAAGCTGCCGAAGCCAGTAAATTAGAGTCTTGGCTGCAGCAAAGTGAGCAAGAGGTGATGACCCTTAGCCAAGAGGCCGCCCTTTTAAGGGTACAATTTCAAGAGGCCATGGCAAAGTGGTCCGAGGTCCAAAATGTTGTTCTTGCTGCTACCGAGGAGAGGCCTGCCCAGATGGAAGAGAAGTATAAGAGGTTCATGGAGCATAATAAAGTTTATAACTCCACTATCCGTGACCTTGATGTCACCCTTCAGGCTGCAAGATCCGAGCGGAATAGCCTTTCGACCGAGGATGATCAACTTAATACAGAGTTTCAGCATCGAGCGGATTCCCTCATTGTTGAAAAAACATATTTGATGTATAGCATGAGGAGAAAAACCTTGCAAGAGGCCAAAGCGGCCCTCGTTGATTTTGATGACGAGATCGCCCGTGAGCTGGAGTCAACTGCCCGAAGGGGCCTCCCGATTTAGCCTGATGCAACTGATTCTTCTGGTTCCGGTTTCACATTCTTGGGAATTGAAGAGGAATTTGAAGGGGATGATGAAGAAGGCCAAGGTTCCGAGCCGGCGGCAGATCCGCCTACTTCTCCTGGGGCGCATATGCTTCTCTTCCCCCAAGTTCTGGGGACGCAGTAGTTTACATTTTTGCTTTCTTTTCCCTTTGTTCTTATTTTTAATAATTTTTTACTTGTGCTGCTTGGCGCGTTTGTTATATAAAAGTGATTTTTCATTTAAGCATTGCACAAATTTTACTTTTTTGCGTCGAGTTATGCAAGGCTTTGGGCGCATTTTTCCCCGACAACATTTGGATTCCGGGAATAAATTCTTCCAGAACCAACCTCTTATTGTGAGGTCCCAGTCCCGATGGTACATCTTTGTTCCCGGATCTCCTTGTTTCGGTTTATGTGGTCATGTTTCTGCATTCTTATATCATCCCCCCGAAGGGTTCGAATGCGAATAATGCGAACTTGAACACTAGAAGTCTTGCTCCTCTAAAGGTCCCACTAGTAAATGATTGGATAATCTTTGGTCCGATAGCAAGCTTCATTTCATGTTAGGAAGTTTGCTATAGAGCCAAAGACTATCTAACCACCCCCCAGTGACTTGCACTCGTGAACGGTCAGGTAACCTTTGGTCCGATAGCAAACTTTATTTCCCGTTAGGAACATTGCTACCGAGCAAAAGATTATCTAACCGTCCCGTAATGGTTCATTGTTTTGCATGCCTTGTCATTTACAGGTCTTATTTCTGTTGATAGTGCTTTCTTCGTAGTATGCTTTCCGTTGCTGCCTCGTTAAAAACCTTGCTAGAAAAATTCAATTTGGAAAAAAATTGTACAAAGGGAAAACAAGTGAAGCAAATACTTTCAATATAGGTGGTGCTTGTCACAACCCAATTCCATTTTAGGCCGTGATGGCTCCCAACACCGTTTCTAGGTAATCCAACAATGAACAATCTAGTGATTTCCCATTTTAATAAGTTTTCCAAGTAAATAACTTTCCTTAATTTAAAAGATTTAGTAAGAAACAGATTTAAATTAAAAAAACAAAAGCAGCAAAATGTATTATGACCATAGGAATAAAACCAAAATCACAAGTCTACTAGTGGGTGCCGAGATTTGGTGTCACAAGTATGTGGGCCACTAGTAGAATATACAAAAGATTTCTACTCTATTGTCTGAAATAGAATAAACAGAAAACAAATCAAAAGAGAGACTCCGACTGCTGCTGAACGGCTCGGAAAGGCAGCTCACCGTGTGGTCTCGAACCAGGATTAAGTATGTGCACCGGACGAATATCCAGATGCACCTGCCTCAAATCCTGCACATTTAAGTGCAGAAGTGTAGCATGATTACATAAAACAACAGGTACCCAGTAAGTATCCAGTCTAACCTCAAAGAAATAGTGATAAGGGGTCGACTTTGACACTTAATAAGGGATAATGATAATAAATAAAAATTATAACTAACCATGGATTACAAGAAATATACTGAAAAACTCAATAACAGGAAATGATAAATATTCCTTTCACAATATTAGATCCCAAATTTATCTTTCATCATTTAACGCTTTATATCATCAAAACATTGAAGCAATATCAATTATGAGAAGTTCCAAGAGTTTATCATGCGCAAATAACGCTAAGGTCGTACAACCCGAACCAACATATAATATTTAAACTGTGCACTCCCGAGGATCGAACAACACGAACCATATATGTATCTATCTACTACCGAGGTGTTCGGCCCGCTACACAAATAGGAAATACTTTAAAGAAACACAAATATTTCAATAACAGTAAAGTGTTCTATTCACAACCTCAAATAAGTGAAACATAACCCTTTAAAATTCTTTTATCAATCTTAAAATATGACTTAAGCAATCCAATTAACAAGTAAGAGTGAAACCATTCAAGTATAGCATGATGTGGGACCTAGACTACCCAGACTATAGCATAATTAGTAGCTACGCACGGACTCTCGTCACCTCGTATGTACGTAGCCCACGCACAAATAGAAACACATACTAATTTTTTCACTTATTGGATTAATTCCCTCTTACAAGGTTAGAAAAAAGACTTACCTCGTCTCAAGGCCTACTTCCCGGTCCAAGATTATGCTCAAACTTTGGATTTGGTGCCGAACAATCCAAAACTAGTCAAATAGTATATAAACTAATCAATAAGTGCTCAAAAGTTCACATTCCAACTATTAAAGAGGTTACTCAACCCTAAATGTGAGATTCCTAAAATTCACCCCTAGGCCCACGTGCCTGTTTCCAAAAATTGTCGAAGAAAGTTGTTACCCATAACCTCATGAACTAAAATATATGATTTTCAATAAATTTCATAACTCTTTTCGTAGTTAAATCCCATTTTTATCAAAACTTAGGTTTTTCATCTAAACCTATGATTTCCACAAATTTTCATGTTAAAATCTACCCATAAGCTATGTATTAAATTCACATTAGGTAGAACTTACTTACCTTCAAAAGTTAGGTTGAAATCCCCTTCTTTAAAGCTCTAAAATCGCCCAAGAGTTCAATAAATGAACCTAAAAATAACTTTAGTCCCTATTTTAAAACACACTGCTCAACTACCTTCTTCTTCGCGAACGCGGAAGAGGCCTCGCGTTCGCGAAGACAAACGACCCTGGCCCCTAGAGGTGACTCATCGCGAACGCAATAGGGGCCTCACGAGCGCGGAAACTGGCTTGGCCTACCCTTCACGAATGTGAGGGCTTCTACGAGAACACGAAGAATAACATCAGCCCAAAGCCCAGCTCAGGCTCTTCTACGCGAACGCGAGTCACCTCATGCGAAACGCGAAGGTTACAGATCCCAGACCATCAGGAATGCAGGTTGGCTATCGTAAAGGCATAGCACAAAATCCCCCCAGCCCCAATTCCTTCATCGCGAATGCGAGAGTCCTTCCGCCTTTGTGAAGAAGGAAATCAGAACTGGAGTTTATGCCAACATTGCTCCGAGCGGTCCGACGCTCACCCGAGCTACTCGGGACGCCGTCCAAATGCACCAACAAGTCTGTAAACATGATAGGAACCTGCTTGAACTCTCGAAATGTGTAAATCAACAACGAAACTAAGAATTTCTCCCTAAAACTGAATTGAATCAAAATATGAACTTCAAGTTTCCAAATTGCTCCGAACGCACCGAATCATACTTAGACTACTCAGAATGACACCAAATTTTGCGGGCAAGTCTTGTATCACCATACGAATCTACTCCAGGTCTCGAGATTCCATTCGGACTTTGATATCACCAAAACCTACTCCAAACCAAATTTAAAGAGCTTCAAAAACCTTTACAGAACCAACTTTCGATATTAGGTGCCGAAACACTCCCGGGTCATCCAAAACCCGATTTGAGCATACGCCTAAGTCTGAAATCATCATACAAACGTATTGGAACTGTCAAATCCCGATTCCGAGGCTGTTTACTCAAAATGTTGACCGAAGTCAGACTTAGCCTTTTAAGACCAACTTAAGGAATCAAGTGTTCCGATTTCAATTAGAACCCTTTCAAATCCCGAACTAACCGTCCCCGCAAGTCATAAAATAGTAAAATCACATACTGGGAGTCTTATTTAGGGGAATGGGGTTCTAAAAAGAAAAATGACCGATCGGGTCATTACATTCTCCACCTCTTAAATAAAAATTTATCCTCGAACGAGTCTACAATCATACCTGGAGTGCTGAATAAGTGTGGATATCTGCTCCGCATGTCCTCCTCGGACACCCAGGTCTCCTCCTCGACTGGTTTGCCCCTCCACTAAGCCTTTACCGTGAAAATCCTCTTGTATCTCAAGTGGCGAACCTGCCTATCAACAATGGCAAATGGCTCATCCTCATATCCCAGGCTCTCATATAATTGAATCGTGTTGAAGTCTAACATATTTGACTTGTCCCCATGATATCTCTAGAGTATAGACACGTGAAAAATCGGATCAACTCCCGATAGACTGGGAGGCAAAGCAATCTCATAAGCAACCTCCCCAAATCGTCTCTACACCTCAAATGGGCCTATAAACCTTGGGCTCAACTTGCCCTTCTTCCCAAATCTCATGATCCCCTTCATCAGCGAGACTTTCAAGAGAAACTTCTCGCCTACCATAAATGATAAGTCACAGACCTTCTGATCCGCGTAACTCTTCTGTATGGACTGTGCTGTGCGAAGTCGCTCCTGAATCAACTTTACCTTTTCCAAGGCATCCTTCACCAAATCAGTACCATATAACTTTGCCTCGCCGGGCTCAAACCACCTGATGGGAGAACGACATCGCCGACCATATAAAGCCTCAAATGGAGCCATCTCGATGTTGGATTGGTAACTGTTGTTGTAAGAAAACTCGGCCAAAGGCAAGAATCGATACCACTGCCCTTCAAAGCCAATTACACATGCTCTGAGCATGTCCTCCAAGATCTGAACCATCCGCTCCGACTGCCCGTCGGTCTATGGATGAAATATTGTGCTGAGCTAACGTGGGTCCCCAACTCACTCTGTACTGCTCTCCAGAAATGCGAAGTAAACTGAGGACCTCTATTTGATATGATGGAAACAGGCACACCATGCGGCCGAACTATCTCCTGAATATAAATCTGGGCTAATCTCTCTGAAGTAACATAGTCACAACTGGGATGAAGTGTGCCGACTTGGTCAACCTGTCAACAATGACCCAAACTGCATCAAACTTATGCAAGGGTTGTGGCAATCCAACTACGAAGTCCATAGTAATGCGCTCCCTCTTCCACTCCGGTATAGTCATCTCCTGGAGTAGGCCTCCTGGCCTCTGGTGCTCATACTTAACCTGCTGGAAATTTAGGCATATCGCTACATACTCAACTATGTCTTTCTTCATCCGCCTCCACCAATAATGCTGCCTCAGGTCACGATACATCTTTGTATCACCTGGATGACTGGAATATCAAGAACTGTGCGCCTCTTCTAGAATCCTCTCCCTCAAGCCATCGACATTAGGAACACATAGACGACCCTGGAGTCGCAGAACACCATCCTCGCCGATAAAAAACCTCCTTGGCACCACCCTATAGTACCGTCTCCCTGAGAACCAACTAGTGTGAATCATCAAACTGTCGAGCCTTGATCTACTCCAATAGTGAAGACTGGGAAATGACCCATGCAAAAACTCGGCTGCGCTCTGAAATTTCCAACCTCACAAGTCTGTTAGCCAAGGACTGAATGTCCGAAGCTAGTGGCCTCTCCTCTACTTAGATGAATGCCAAGCTACCTATACTCTCTGCCTTCCTGCTCAAGGCATCCGCGACTATATTTGCCTTAACCGGATGATAAATAATGGTGATGTCATAATCCTTCAGTAACTCAAGCCATCTACGTTGCCTCAAATTGAGATCCCTTTGCTTGAACAAATGCTGTAAGATGCGATGATCAGTGTCACAAGACACCCCATAAAGATAATGCCTCCAGATATTAAGAGCATGAACAATCGCGGCTAACTCCAAATTGTGCACATGATAATTCTTCTCATGGGGCTTCAGATAACGTGAAACATATGCTAACTCGCCCCTCCTGCATCACACAACCCAAACCAACGTGTGAGGTGTCACAATACACAATATACATCCCCGAACCGGAAGGCAACACTAGGACTGGTGCTGTAGTCTAAGCCGTCTTGAGCTTATGGAAACTCGTCTCACACTCATTGGACCAACGGAACTGAGCACCCCTCTGGGTCAATCTAGTCAAAGGTGCTGCAATGATGAGAATCCCTCCACAAACCGACAATAATAACCTGCTAACCCCAAGAAGCTCTTGATCTCAATGGCCGAAGTGGGACAAGGCCAACTCTGAACTGCCTCAATCTTCTAGGGATCCATCTTAATACCCTCTCCTGATACAACATGCCCCAAGAATGCTATAGAATCTAGCCAAAACTCACACTTGGAGAACTTAGCATATAGTTTATGTTCGCGCAAGGTCTGAAGCACCACTCTCAAATGCTGCTCGTGCTCCTCAATGCTACGAGAGTAAATCAAAATATCATCAATGAAGACAATAACAAACAAATAATTATAAGGCCTGAACACCTTGTTCATAAAATCCATAAATGCCGCTAGGGCATTAGTCAAGCCGAAAGACAACACTAGAAACTCATAATGGCCATATCTAGTATAGAAAGCCGTCTTCGGAACATCCGAGTCCCGAATATTCAAATGATAGTACCCGGATCTCAAGTCGATATTAGAGAACACCCTAGAACCTTGCAACTGGTCAAACAAATCATCAATATGCGACAATGGGTACTTATTTTAATGGTGACTTTGTTCAATTGGTGGTAATCAATGCACATCCGTATAGTCCCATCTTTATTCTTCATCCCATATTTATTCTTCATAAATAACACTGGTGCACCCCAAGGTGATACACTCAGCCTGATGAACCCCTTTGCTAGCAACTCCTCAAGCTGTTATTTCAACTACTTCAATTATTTCGGAGCCATACGGTACATTGGGATAGATATAGGCTGGGTACCTGGAGCCAAGTCAATACAGAAATTGATATCACGATCTGGTGGCATGCTTGGAAGGTCAAAAGGAAACAGATCGGAGAACTCCTGGACTACTGGTACTAAATCACTCGTCGAAGACTCTACGGTAGTATCCTGAACATAGGATATATAAGGCAAACAACCCTTCTCGACCATGCGTCGAGCCTTCATAAAAGAGATAACCTGACTAGATGTACTGACAGACGAACCCTTCCACTCCAATCTAGGCAACTCTGGCATCGCTAAGGTAACAATCTTAGCATGCAATCAAGGATGGCATGATATGGGTATAGCCAGTCTATGCCCAGGATGACCTCAAAGTCGGTCATATCAAGCAACAAAAGATCTGTTCTAGTCTCGTATCCATATAATGTGACCACACACGACCGATAGATCCGATCCACAACAACAGAGTCGCCCACATGAGTGGACACATAAATAGGAGTACCCAAGGACTCTCGAGGAATATCCAGGAAATGAGCAAACAGAGATGACACATATGAATAGGTAGACCCTGGATCCAATAGTACTGAAGCATCCTTACCGCAGACATAAATAATACTTGTGATCATGACATCTGAGGCCACTGCATCTAGTCTGGACGAAAAGGCATAAAACGTGGTTGGAACGCCACCTAGCTGGCCTCCACCTGTCTGGCCTCCACCTCTAGGATGACCCATACCCACCTGCCCTCTGCCTATGGGCGGTCGGAGGGCTGGCGAGACAGCTGGTGCTGTAATGATGGGCTGCTGGCCCTGCTACACTACCTTGCCCTGAAGCCTGGGGCAGAATCTTCGCACATGACTGAGATCTCCACACTCGAAACAACCTCTCAGAGCGGTAGACTGCTGCCCTGAAGCCTGACAGCCTGAATACCCATTGGAAGGACCCTAAATGGCTGGTGGGCGGTATGAAATCTCTGGCATGGCACTAAAATAGGCACTAGAAGAACCCTGATGGTCTGAGTACTCACTGGAAGAACTCTAAATAGCTGGTGGGCGGTATGAACTCTCCTACATGGCATTGAAATAGGGTCGCGCTGGAGGAAGTGGTGCTAGATATGGGGGCCTACTAGGCTAACCCTGCTGGAGCTACTCAAACTGGAACCACAATTTTTCCCTCCGAGAGGGTGGAATATACCTATCCAAGAATAGGCGTGTGAACTGGTCCCAAGTCATAGGAGGAAAACCTGCTGGTCTGCCAAGAAGATAAGACTTCCACCACCTAGGGGCCCTGCCCTCCAGTTGAAAGGTAGTGAAATCCACCTTGTGAGACTCCAATATACTTTGTTGTGCAGTATGTCCCTGCACTTATCAATGAAGTCCTGGGGATCCTCATGTCGATCACCTACAAAGACAAGAGGGTGAATCCTGGTCCATTTATCCAGCAGCTTCTACGGCTCGCCGGTCGTAGCTGGTCTAGGCTCAGGTACAGTTGCTACAACTGGCTGGGCTCCGCCCACGGGTAGTGTGCCCGGGGTATGATATACAACAGCTGCATGCCCAGGAGTCTGAGCATTAAGGGTATGTGCTCCCCCTCCCGCCCGAGATGTGGCTGGGTCTGCTGGAAATAAACCAGCCTGGGTCATAGAATCCATGAACCGTAGCATACGGCCCATGACCTCCTAAAAGCCCGGTGCTGTCATGAAATTGACCAGAGCTGGCTCTGCTACGGGCACCTTGCTCTGCTCCTCAACTACTCCACTAGATCCATTGGTGGTGCAACTGGGGAAACTCTAGGACGTCCTTGTCCCCTACCTCGGGTCAGTTCCCTTCCACGGCCTCAGCCTCAGCCTCTAGCAACAGGGGGAGCATCCCCTCCCTGATTTGGAACGTGTTCTGACCATCTGTGAGAGAATAATAGGAAGACACTTAGTATACCATCATTATAGGATTTGAAAAAAGAGTAGTTTCCTAACACCATATAGCCTCTTGAAAATAAGTACTGACGTCTCCGCACCGATCAACAAGAATCTATTAGGCCTGCCCATAACTTGTGAGACCTGCGTGATACCATGTTGTCACAACCCAATTCAATTTTAGGCCGTGATGGCTCCCAACACCGTTTCTAGGTAATCCAACAATGAACAATCTAGTGATTTCCCATTTTAATAAGTTTTCCAAGTAAATAACTTTCCTTAATTTAAAAGATTCAGTAAGAAACATATTTAAATTAAAAAAACAAAAGCAGCAAAATGTATTATGACCATAGGAATAAAACCAAAATCACAAGTCTACTAGTGGGTGTCGAGATTTGGTGTCACAAGTATGTGGGCCACTAGTAGAATATACAAAATATTTCTACTCTATTGTCTGAAATAGAATAAACAGAAAACAAATCAAAAGAGAGACTCTGACTGCTGCTGAACAGCTCGGAAAGGCAGCTCATCGTGTGGTCTCGAACCAGGATTAAGTATGTGCACCGGACGAATATCCAGATGCACCTGCCTCAGATCCTGCACATTTAAGTGCAGAAGTGTAGCATGATTACATAAAACAACATGTACCCAGTAAGTAATCAGTCTAACCTCAAAGAAATAGTGATAGGGGTCGACTTTGACACTTAATAAGGGATAATGACAATAAATAAAAATTATAACTAACCATGGATTACAGGAAATATACTGAAAAACTCAATAACAGGAAATGATGATTGCTTTCACAAATATTAGACCCCGAATTTATCTTTCATCATTTAACGTTTTATATCATCAAAACATTGAAGAAGTATCAATTATGAGAAGTTCCAAGAGTTTATCATGCGTAAATAATGCCGAGGTCGTATGACCCGAACCAACATGATAGTATTTAAACTGTGCACTCCCGAGGATCGAACAACACGAACCATAGATGCATCTATCTGCTACCAAGGTGTTCAACCCGCTCCACAAATAGGAAATACTTTAAAGAAACACAAAATTTTCAATAACAGTCAAGTGTTCTATTTACAACCTCAAATAAGTGAAACATAACCCTTTAAAATTCCTTTATCAATCTTGCAATATGACTTAAGCAATCCAATTAACAAGTAAGAGTGCAACCATTTCAAGTATAGCATGATATGGGTCCTAGACTACCCGGACTATAGCATAATTAGTAGCTACGCACAGACTCTCGTCACCTCGTACATACGTAGCCCCCCACAAATAGAAACACATATTAATTTATTCACCTATGGGGTTATTCCCTCTTACAAGGTCAGAAAAAAGACTTACCTCGTCTCAAGGCCTACTTCCCGGTCCAAGATTATGCTCAAACTTTGAATTTGGTGCCGAACAATCCAAAACTAGTCACATCGTATATAAACTAATCAATACGTGCTCAAAAGTTCGTATTCCAACTATTAAAGAGGTTACACAATCCTAAATGTAAGATTCCTAAAATTCACCCCCGGGCCCACATGCTCGGATTCCGGAAATTTTCGAAGAAAGTTGTTACTCATAACCTCATGAACTAAATATATGATTTTCACTAAATTCCATAACCATTTTCGTGGTTAAATCTCATTTTTATCAAAACCTAGGTTTTTCGTCTAAACCCATGATTTCCACAAATTTCCATGTTAAAATCTATCTATAAGCTATGTATTAAACTCACATAAGGTAGAAATTACTTACCTTCAAAAGCTAGGTTGAAATCCTCTTCTTTAAAGCTCTAAAATCGCCCAAAAGTGCAATAAATGAACCTAAAATGGCTTAAGTCCGATTTTAAAACACACTGCCTAGTTGCCTTCTCTTCGCGGACGCGACAAGGGCCTCGCGAATGCGGAGGCTGGCTTGGCCTACGCTTGGCGAACGCGAGGGCTTCTACGCGACACGAAGAATAACAACGGTCCAAAGCGCAACTCAAACTCTTCTACGCGAATGCGAGTCATCTCACGCGAACGTGAAGGTTACAGGTCCAAGACCATTATGAACGCGGGCTGGCTATCACGAACGCGTAGCACAAAATTCCCCTAGCCCCAATTCCTTCATCACAAACGAGAGAGTCCTTTCGCGTTCGCAAAGAAGGAAACCAGAACTGGAATTTCTTGTTTTTCCAACATATCTCCGAGCGGTTCGAAGCTCACCTTAGCCACTCAGGCCCCTGTCCAAATGCACCAATAAGTCTATAAACATGACACGGACATGCTCGAAGTCACGAAACGTGTAAATTAACAACGGAACTAAGAATCGCACCCTAAAATAGAATTGAATCAAAGTA
Source organism: Nicotiana knightiana (assembly GCA_005239525.1). Taxonomy (NCBI): domain Eukaryota; kingdom Viridiplantae; phylum Streptophyta; class Magnoliopsida; order Solanales; family Solanaceae; genus Nicotiana; species Nicotiana knightiana. The sequence continues at coordinate 11,313 of ML395095.1, read as the reverse complement.
TGAATTTTAAGTTTCCAAATTGCTCAGAACACGCCGAATCATACTTAGAATACTCTGAATGAAACCAATTTTTTGGGGAAAGTCTTAAATCATCATATGGAACTACTCCCGGTCTCAGAATTCCATTTGGATCTCGATATCACTAAAACTTTCTCCAAACCAAATTTAAAGAACTTCAAAAACCTTCAAAGAACCAACTTCCTATATTTAGGCGTTGAAACGCTCCCGAGTCATCCAAAACCCGATCCGAGCATACGCCCAATTTCAAAATCATCATACGAACCTATTGGAACCGTAAAATCCCTATTCCGAGGTCATTTACTCAAAACATTGACCGAAGTCAAACTTAGCCTTTTAAAATTAACATTTGGAGCCAAGTGTTCCGATTTCAACCGAACCCTTTCAAATCCTGAACTAACCATCCTCGCAAGTCATAAAACAGTAAAAGCATATACATAGAGTCTTATTTAGGGGAGCGGGGTTCTAAAAATCAAAATGACCGGTCGGGTCGTTACAGTGCTCATCAAAAATTGTATCTTTTAAGGTGTGCCACATTCCAGTTGCTCGCAATTTTACTCCGTCTTGATTTTCCAATTCATATGATCCTTTCTCAATGACAACTGAAACCCGGTAGAGGCCTTTCCACATTGGACACAACTTTCCTACGTTTAGCTCTAGGGTGTTTTGAGTTACTTTCCTTAAAACCAAGTCTCCTACTTTGAAATAACAGAGACTGGCTCTTCGATTCTAGTATATTTCCATTCTTTATTTCTGGGCCTCCATCCTTATATGTGCCAGGTCCAAGCGTTCGTCGAGCAGGTCCAGTATGACCAACAATGCTTCATTATTTTCTTCTTCAGTCGCCCAAAAGTATCTTATGGTAGGTTCCCCCACTTTCATCGGGATCAGGACTTCTGCACCGTACACGAGAGAGAAAGGTGTCCCTTCCGTGCTTGACTTGGACGTCGTTCGATATGCCCATAGCACTCCCGGTAACTCTTCGAGCCCCTTGCCTTTGGCTGCTTCCAATCTATTTTTGAGATTTTGAATAATCACTTTGTTTGTTGATTCCACTTGGCCGTTTGCACTCGGGTGGTATGGCGATGATGTGATTCTTTTCATTTTCAAGTCTTCAAGGAATTTTTTGACTTTTGCACCCATAAATTGTGGCCCGTTGTCGCAAGCTATCTCTTTTGGTATCTCGAACTTGCAAATTATGTTCTCCCATAGGTAATCGACCACTTTGCGCTAGCCGATTTTCTAGTAAGGACCTGCTTCAACCCACTTAGAAAAGTAGTCAATTAAAATCAAAAGAAATCTTACCTTACCAGGAGCCGGCGGCAGCGGACCGACTATGTCCATCCCCCATTTCATGAATGGCCATGGCGATAAAATCGAGTGTAAAAGTTCTGCTGGTTGATGCACCAATGACGCGTAGTGTTGAAACTTATTACATTTCTAAACATATGTATTACTGTCTTATTCCATACGGGGCCAGTAGTATCCTTCCCTAATTAGCTTTAATCCCAAGGAGTCCGCACTCGAGTGATTTATACAGATTCCTTTGTGAACTTCTCTCATGACGTAATTAGCCTCGGAGTCTCCTAAACATCGGGTCAACGGGCCTTGGAAAGACTTTCTGTACAATTGGCCTTTCCTGAAGCAGTAACAAGCTGCTTTAGTCCGTAGCGCCCGGGATGCCTTGGGATCTTCGGGTAGTTTTCCGTTCTCGAGATAGTCAATGATCTCATTTCTAATCCAAGACCAAGTTAGTTGTGTTTACCTCATAATATTTGTCCACGTCCAATACGGAATGCATGAGCTGCACAACTGTACTGGATTCGAATCCCTTCATCTCCGCGGATGAGTCCAAGTTGGCCAGCATGTCAGCTTCTGCGTTTTCTTCCCTCGGAATGTGGATGATTGACCATTCCTTAAACCGTGAGAGTAGAGTATGGAATTTTAATACATATTGTTGCATGCATTCCTCTAATAGTTGGGAATCACATTTGACTTATATGACCTCGGCGTCCAGTCCCCGGGCCAGCTAAAGTCCTGCAATTAAAGCCTCATACTCGACTCCATTGTTAGTCAAGGGGACATTTCTTATTGCCTGCCTCAGGGTTTCTCCCGAGGGTGTGATTAGTAATACCCTAAGCCCGAAACTTTTCATGTTAGAAGCTCCATCTGTGAACAAGGTCCAGACTCCCAATGTCGATTTCGACACCATCACCGCTTCTTTGGTGGGCAAAGGCAGCGGTCCAAGACTGAAATTGGCCAAAAATTCCGAATTGATCGTAGTCCTGGGTTTATACTCTATGTCAAATTCACTCATTTTGACTTCCCATTTGGCCAATTGACCTGAAAGTTCAGGTTGGAGAAGGATATTATGCAGGGGAAATGTATCACCAAGGCTATCGGGTGGCATTGAAAATAAGGCCTAAGCTTTCGAGCGGCGACTATGATAATAAGGTCGATTTTTCGAGGTGTGGGTAGCGAGTTTCTGCTCCCGTTAAAATTTTACTAACATAATAAATAGGAGATTGCATACCTTCATTTCAAAGACTAAAATGGCACTTACCGCTACCTCCGAGACCGCTAAGTAAATCAGTAATTGTTCGCATTCCTCCGATTTCGATAGTGACAGAGGGTTCGATAAATATCTTTTCAAATCTTTTCAAGCATGCTGGTATTCTGGAGTCCATTCGAAGTTTTCTTCTTTTTCACAAGTGAGAAGAAGTGATGGCCTTTTTCTAAAGACCAGGAAATGAACCTTTTTAAAGCAGCCAGTCTTCCTGTTAACCTCTGAACCTCTTTCACATTCGATAGCTTGTTGCGAACGTCCTCGATGGCTTTAATTTTATCAGGATTGACTTTGATCCCTCTTTGTGACACCAAAAAACCCCAAAAACTTACTGGAGCTAACTCTGAATGCACATTTTTCAGGGTTAAGCTTCATGTTGTGCTTTTTTAGGATGTTAAAGGTTTCTTGGAGGTGTTTAAGACGATCTCCTGATTTCAAAGACTTAACCAACATATCATCTATGTAAACTTCAATTATTTTCCCTATTTTTTTTTCAAACATTTTGTTAACGAGCCTCTGATAAGTGGCTCTGGTGTTCTTAAGCCCGAAAGGCATCACATTATAGAAATATGTGACAAGGTTTGTTATGAACGAAGTTTTTTCCTAATCCTCCGGGTTCATTTTTATTTGATTGTACCCGGAATAGGCATCGAGGAAACTCATCAAGTCGTGCCTGGCCGTCGCATCAATCATGTTGATCAATGTTTGGTAATGAGGATGAGTCTTTTGTGCACGCCTTATTCAGATCGTTATAATCTACGCACATGCAAAATCTGTTATTCTCTTCTAGAACTACTACTACATTGGCTAGCCACTCAGGATACTTTACCTCCTGGATTAAACCAATATCAAGAAATCAAGCTACCTTTTCTTTGACAAATTTGTCTGACCTCGGCAATAGGGCGTTTCTTCTTCCTTACTGGAGGGATGTTAGGATCCAGGATTATCTTGTGCGCGTCCACTTGGCGGAATACCTTTCATATCCGCATTCAACCATGCAAAACAGTCAATGTTAAACTTAAGAAATTCTATAAATCCTGACCCAAGCTTGGGGTTTAATCCTGTCCCCAAGTGGAACTTCCTCTCAAATAATTTCTCAAACAATGTGACTTGATCGAGTTCTTCCGTTATGGAGTTGGTTGCATTCGTTTCTTCTGGTACCTAGAAATATCTTGGTACCAGATAGGATTCTGACTCCTCCTCCCCCTTGTTGACTTTGTTCGGCTCGAGAGCAGGCGTCGGTTCCTGTAATTGTTATGCCGCATGCTCCTTCTCTTTGCTACTGGAAAATAAGATCGCGTTCATCTCTCTTTCCACCGATTGATATCCTCTTATTTGTTTAATTCCCTCCGGAGTTAGGAATTTCAGAAGTTGATGGCATGTTGACGACACATCTTTCATCCCGTGTAGCCATGGTCTTCCAAGAATAATATCGTAGGCCATATCGCCGTCTACTACTTCAAAAAGGGTCGTCTTCATTACCCCTTCGGCATTTGTGGGCAACAAAATCTCCCCTCGGGTTGTCACTCTTACTAACCGACGAGGAGCTTTGGGGACAGAAAGATGCTTTCGGTTAGCTTGACTTGTTCCAGCACTCTCCGTTGGATAATATTGACTTAACTCCCTAGGTCGACCAAAACACGTTAAATTTTAAAATCTAAAACGTTAAGAAAGATTACCAGGGCATCATTGTGCGGTAGTAGGAGTCCATCTACATCCTCCTTCGTGAAGGTGATATCGTCCTCGACGAATTCTCGAAGTCTCTTGGTATGGTCACTGATACCTTTGTCCTTTTCGCTGTCGAAAAAGTTACACCATTAATCTCGTTCCCCCTGAAAATCATGTTGATCATTAGACGAGAATGATTTTTTCCTGCTTTTGAGGTTTCCGCATTTTCCCGGTTGCACCCATAGTTATTCTTTGCCCGGTAGCTTAAGAATTCTCTGAGATGGCCATTTTCCAGCAATGTCGCCTCCTCCTCACGTAGATGTCGGCAGTCCCTAGTCCGGTGGCTGTTGGTCTTATGGTACTCGCACCATAGATTAGGATCCCTCTAACTGGGGTCGTATCTAATCGGTTTTCGTAACCATGCTTCCTTAATTTTCCTCATCACCAATACCAGTTCAACGACGTTGACGTTGAAAATATATTCAGAAAATCTAGGGTAGGTGGAATCCCGGGAGCCCGATACCTCTTTGTCCTGTAACGATCTGTTATTCCGTCCATGATCATCTCTCCTATCGATAGCAAATGTATCCGCCGATTGGAAACCTCTACCGTGTCCTTCAACCTTTTGTAGGGAAAAACCTGACCTCTAGAAGACTATCGATCTGCGTCGAAATCATCCTTCAACTTTTCCTTATTCTTTTCTTGGTCCCGACCTTGGTTGATTCCGGGAAACCGAGCTTGTCATCCTCTATTCTTATCTTCAACTCGTAGCAGTTCTGGACATCTGCCTATGTTGTTGCCTGGAATTTGAGCATACTTTCTTTCAGTTTCCAGGAAGCGTCTGAACTACTCGGATTCAGCTCTTTAGTAAATGCCTCTGCTGCTTATTCATCTGGCACGACTGGTAGCAACATCCTTTCCTTCTGAAAGCTGATCATGAACTCCCGCAGCAATTCAGACTCTCATTTTGCAATTCTCAATATGTCGGCCTTTTGGGCATGTACCTTCGTGAACTCGGCATGGGCTTTGATAAAAGAATCCATGAGCATCTCGAAGGAATCTATTGAGTGCTCGGGAAAAAGTGAATACCATGTCAGGGCCCCTTTTGTGAGGGTCTCCCCGAACTTCTTCCACAAGACTGACTCGATCTTGTGCGGAGCTAAGTCATTTCCTTTCATCGCCGATGTATAGGTGTTATACCCCATTTTAACGCGGATCAAACTAGAGTATAACATATTGGTAATTTGAAATATTTAATTAATTAATGAGAGTCGCCACCTAATTATTTTAAAGGTGAATTAGGACACCAACTTATATGATCTGCTTAACCTTTAAGGCTATGGGTAAGAGTTCTAATTAATCTTATAGGGAAGGTTATTAAAGCATCCTTTAATATCCATTAAATATGGTTAACATATCAAACTTAGGTTAATATAAAATATAAGTAGAGAATTTAATATTTTTATACATAGCTAAAAAAAACACATAACTATGTTTTACATACAAAAATAGTACTAAATAAGTCAAACTTGAGTTCAGTGTGCCAAAAAATGCTACAAAGACCATTTTTCGAAAGCCTAAATTCATCCTTGAACATTGGAAAAAAGAAGCAAGCTTTTTATGGCCAAATGCTGCCAAAGAATGTTAATTATTTCCAAAATGATATGGGACAACAAAAAAAAATGTCATTTCAATATTTTAACTTATTCAAATTATTGATTTTAAAAGCTCTTAAGAATCATGTAAATACAATTCGAGATTTGTTATTAACTAGAGTAAATGCCAGCACACAAAATAATATCTAGCTACCAAATCTCATATAAGATAAACCCCCAAATAAATCATCAATCATAAAGAAGTTAAACAAATGATAACATAAAAAAAATGAAAGACGCCATAGGCATCCCCAAGCGTTTCGCTTATTTTCTTGCTATCTGGTACTTTCTACGAACATGTGTTGTATTAACTCCATGAGCAAGTATGGAGAGTCTTGAATTAAGACTCCACATGTGGATAAGGAGAGTCGTGTCGCTCCAAGTGTTCATGCAAAGAAAAAGAAAAAATAAAGATCAGTAAGGAAGCCTTATACTGCTATGCATTGTAAGGACAATTAAAATGAACCAAATTAAAGAAACACATCAATTCACAATTAAGAACAAAATAGTCATCAATGTAGCATTTGGTTAATTACTCCCTTCATATTAGTACTGCCTATTTAAGCTACTGAAAATCATGACCAATGTGCATTTAAAAATAATCTCCTACAATATGCTTTCTTACAACGGCATCTTGAGTAAAAATCAAGGCGTTTGTCGAAAAGCAGAACATTATTCATAGATAGAGATTTTAATCAAGTAAAATAACTTCCCAATTTCACAGCAACTAAAATTGACAGAAGGCAAGAAAAGCAATAGGTAGGAGATCCACTAGTCAACATGTGAATATTTATCTTATAATCTCAACTAAGTAATCGAGTTATTCCAAAAATACTGATCACTATGATGCCGAGACCTAGTAAAACAAGAGCAGTAAGTATTCTCCCCTCTTATGATCTTTGAAAGTCAAATAGATTCCTAAAAACTAATTTCTAGTTCACGAAAGTACTAAAATTCTATTTTTTCTATTTAAATGGCTAATTACACACCTCAAAAAGATATTATTTTCTAGAGAACAATGAAAGAAGCATCAAACTTACATCAATACTTTAGTTTCTTAAATCAATGTTTCCAGATATGGATGAAGAATCTTTCGAATCAAACATTTTTTTTGCAAGCATCAAGTTATAATATCTAAACCTCCACTGAAAGGAATCTAAAGCCATGAATATGCACATTCATACTTCAACGTAATGATTTTCTTCACTTCTTAGATGGATAATAATTAATTCTACTGCATAAATTTCATCTCGTGAAAGTCCACTAAGTAAATCAATCTTTTATTGTCATTCATGAGCCCTTATAATCAATAATGAAGAGGAAATAATTTATTATTTTATAAACATGAGTTAAAATAAGCTCCTATGGACATGTCATCTAAGGTGTGAAAGTCACAAAGTAAACCAAATACTCACTTAACAATCTACCTCTAACCGAATTTGTTCTTAAAATGAAATGTTAGAATCCTAAGTACGATGTCTAAAAAGGGTCCTAAATTACGATGACAAATGAATATTTTGCAACACACCCGGGCCATGACAAATTCTTTCTTAAAATTATGGAATTAGACCGAGAGATATGCAAAAGGAAATTTTATATGAGCATTTTATCAAATATCATGCAGACATGATTCAATACATATACCAGAACATAACTTCCTTAAAAGAATTATTTCTAACAACTTTAGTCATAGAATCATTCCATCAAACTAAAGGTAAACAGAAGTAAAAGCAAACACCCATCTTTATACTATTAAAACATGGAAGCCTAACAGAAACTAATATGTATTGTAACAAAATGCATCAAGTATTGAACAATGCTCTAATCGGAACCGAAAGATTGCGAAAGAGAATAAGATATAGACCTTTTTCAGGGCAGCGAACTGAGGCGGGTCTTAGATGCGCTATCGAACTTCGATCTCGCCTTTACTCCTCCCTCTCGAACAAAAGCAGACTAGACTAAAATAAATAAAGGATAACTAAATTTCTGCTATGGCACATACGAAATAGCAATAGTAGAGGTGTGAAGTTAAAGATTTTCTTTAGGAGATAGCTAATAGGAAAATAGTGATTTTTTAGAGAGGAGAAGATGGCAGTCAGCCCTCAGGTTATGTAATGACCCGAACTTTCGTTTTGGGCTCTAGCGCATCGTTCAATGATTTGAACTCGTGAGCAACTTTGTTTCAGATGTTATGACTTGTAGGTGTGGTCGGAATTGAATTTTGGGAAGTTTAGAGTTGATTTGGAAAGAAAATTCTCATTTTAGAAGCCTTAAGTTGGAAGAATCAACTAAGATTGGAATTTTGAGTAAACGACCTCCGAATCAAGATTTGTAAGAGTCCAGCAGGTTTGTATGATGATTTCGGACTTTGGGCGTATGTCCAAATCGGGTTTTGGATAAACCGGGAGCGTTTCGAGGCATATTGTGGAAGTAAGCATTTTTGAAGAATTTCATAAATTTGGGCTTGAAGTGCATTTTAGTGTTGTTGATGTCCGTTTGGGATTCCGAGTCTTGGAATAGCTTCGTATGGTGATTCTGGAGTTGGGAGCGCGATCGGAAGTGAATTTGGATGCCCGTAGGTCATTTTAAAGTCATTTGGCTAAAGATAGAAATATGAAGGTTTTTGAGAAATCCGACCGGAAGTGGAAGTTTTGATATCGAGGTTGGAATGCGATTTCGGAAGTTGGAGCAGGTCCATAATGTCGAATATGACCTGTGTGCAAACTTTTGGGTCTATCGGACGGGATTTGATAGGTCTCGGCATCAAATTTTGAAATTGGAAATTTCTAAGTTCATAAAGTTGGGATTTGGGTGCGATTCGTGGTTTCGATGTTGTTTGATGTGATTTGAGGCCTCGAGCAAGTCCGCATTATGTTTTGGAATAGGTTGGTATAAGTGGACGGGGTCCCGGGGGCCTCGAGTGGATTCCGGGTGGTTAACAGATCAATATTTGAAGTTGAAGAAGGCTGTAATTGCTGCCATGTGGTGTGATCCGCACCTGCGAGGATTTGGCCGCAGGTGAGACTTTGGCTCCACAGGTGCGAGAGTGGGCAGGCTTGGCTGGGATCTAGGTGTGATGGAATTTCCAAACATGTGAAGCCGCAGGTGCAGACAATGGGGCGCAGGTGCGACTTTGGGCTGGAGTTGAGGAAACCGCAGGTGCAGAGGTAGGACCGCAGGTGCGTAAATCGTCCTGGGTAGAATGCTTTAAAACAAGGATTTGGGTTCATTTGTCTTCATTTCTTCATGGGCTTAGGCGATTTTGGGAGGCTTCAAAGAGAGGATTCCTTCATGCAATGTCAAGGTAAGTAACTCCTTCATGCCTCTAAGTTAAATACAAGATTATATGCTGGATTAGGCATGGAAATTGGTGGGAATTTGGGAATTTTGGAAGAAACCTAGAAAATGTAAATTTGGAATTTAGCCACGAATTTGAGCATGCAATGTAGAGTAACTTGTATGATTGAACTAGTAGAGCTATGGGTAGAATGTATCTTCGAGAATTTCAGATTTTCAGGCACGTGGGCGCGAGGGCATTTTGGTCATTTCTCCGAGCGGGGTTAGGAAAGTATATAATTTGAAGTTGTTGTGAGTATTAGGATAAATTTTCATTGCTTTGCCGTTATGTGGTAGTTTCAGAGCGTTGTGCGTCCGTTGGAGTCATGGGAAGGGCTTGGAAGCCGGTATTGGAATTTCGGAGCGAGGTAAGTCTCCTTTCTAACTTTGTGAGGGGGAATTGTCCCCGTAGTTGAACTAATTAAGTATTTGTTACTATCTACGGGGGCTACGTACGCACGAGTTAACGAGAGTCCGTGCGTAGCTACTATTATGCCATGTCCGGGTAGCCGAGGGCCCACTAGCATGCCTTACCTGTTATACCTATGGTCTTGTCTGTGATATTAGACTGCTAATGTAATCGAAATTTAATTTAATGACTAATGGAAGAATTAGAGTTTATTTCTAAATCATCTAAAAAGAGAACTTATTTCCTTTGCGGGCAGTTGTACTTCCGAATAGGGTTGTGTTATTAAAAGTTATATAAACTCGGCAAGTGAATTTTGAAAAAGGGATTTAAATACTATTTGTGGTTTTTCAAAAGAGAAATCGGTCATTACTTGAGTATTTGTGTTCGCGACGTATTCGGGGTGGATTGTTGATTGTTCATGTCTGCATGTGACCGCTTCGCAATTTACATTCCGCGAGCGGAGTGTTATTTCCAATACTCTCATGGGGGCGGGCCGTACGCCACGACAGATTTAAAATGCACTTTTGGTACGGGCCGTTTGATCCTCGGCAGTGCATAGACATGATTATTATATTGAGAGTTGCACTTATAGGACGGACCGTTTGATCCTCCGCAGTGCACAAAGAGGATTATTTTATTAAGAGATGCACTTTTGGTACGGGCCGTTTGATCCTCGGCAGTGCATAGACATGAGTATTTTATTGAGAGGTGCACTTTTGCTACGGGATGTTCGATCCTCGGCAGTGCACAAAGTTGATTATTATGACGGCAAAGGCCGGTTGTCCTTACCCCGTATGCGCATGCTAAATTGTTAAATGTTTTTCATGATTTTAGAAGTTATAAGATATTTGGGGGAAAATAAAGAAGAAATTGTTTATTTAAGATATTTTGGAAAATAATGAGAAAGCAGTATCTGGTTGTTTATTTCCAGTATTTACTTGGGTTTCAGTGCCTTATATATATGCTGTTTTACTACCTTCACATGCCTATTGTGTTCATTTTATACTGTTAATTAATTTGCTGGGCCTTAGTGAGTGTCTAATTTGACCTCTCGTCACTACCTCTCTGAGGTTAGGTGGGTGACTTATTGAGTACACGTTGTTTTTGTACTCTTGCTACACTTGCTGTGCATTTTATTGCACAGGTACTTTCATAGCAATGTGGAGGATTCGGAGACTTAGGCGAGCTGCATCATCCAGAGGCGATCCGCAGCTGACAGAGTCTCCCTCGTACTGTATTTATTTTTATTCTAAATTTCCTTGTCCAATTTGTATTTCAAACAGTCTTTGTGATGATTGTATAAATTCTTAGAAATTGCTCATGTACTTGTGACACTGGGTTCTGGGATGTGTTGGGATATGTTTGCTAAATTGTAATATTTAAATCACTGTTTTATTCGACAAATTTATTTAGTTAATACGTAATAAAGTGAAAGGAAATGTTTTTCATAAATGTTAAAAACCAGAAATTGTTTCAATTGAATAAATGATTGGCTTGCCTGACAATGGTGTCCGGCGCCATCACGACCTTAGGGATTTTGAGTCGTGATAGGTTATTAGAAGTGGTGGAAAACCATCGAATTTGAGGTGGAAGTAGGCGGCTCCTGATGCGAGACTAAATTGCATAGTTTAACATGTGATATACCTTACATTTTATGCGCA